>JANIWM010000088.1:0-26002 GCA_030555655.1 Starmerella floris
CGCCCAGTGTCCGGTTCATGCAGGAGCAGCTCCAGCGCGTGGGCGGAAATATCAAACAGAACAACATCGTAATACGGCCGCAGTCCCGCCGAGCGCAGCGCGGCGAACGCCGGCGCCAGCGGCGCCGCGTCGGCGACCTGCGTGCTGCGCGCGTCGTAGACGCAGATCAGGTCCACCTCGTGGCGCCGCCCGAAGCTGTCGAACTCGGCGGGGTCCGAGATCACCAGCGCGTCCTGCATGTCGAAGTCGGTCATGCCCGCGCGGATCGACGCGGGCTCGAGGTTCGTGAGCAGCGCCGCGTTGACGTGGCCCGCGCTGTACTGTTCGGAGGGCCGCAGATCGATGACCAGCACCTTGGACACCTTCATTTTGTTGTATAGAATGGCCGGCGAGATCTCGCAGCCGGCCGTGCTTGTGGGCAACGCGGGCGGCGGCGACGCGCTGCCGGCAGGCGTGCTGCCCTTGGCGCCGGGCTCGGGCATGGTCAGCGACGCCCGGGGCTTGCCCGGCGTGGGGCTGGCGGGGTACGGGAGCGCACGGCTGGGGCTGCCGGCCCGGCTCTCGCTCAGGGGATGAGCTTGGGTCTGTCCACTGTCGGGGGTCGGCCCACTGTCTTGGGGGGCTTCACTGGCCTGGGGGTTTCCACTGGCCTGGGAGTGACCACTGGCTTGGATGTTTCCACTGGCTCGGTGGTTACCATTGGCGCGTCCATTGGCTTGGGGGTGCCCATTGGCTTGGACGGGCCCGGCATATCGAGCATAGCTATTAGTGTGGGCATGGCCATTGGCTTGTCCGTGGCCATTGGCTTGGACATAGCCATGAGATTGGCCGGCGGGATTGGCTGGAGGGCTGTCAGCCTGGCGGCCGTGGCTGGGGCCGTTGGCCCGAGGGAAGCCATTGGCTTGGCCGTGGCCATTGGTGAGGGCGCCGCCTTTGTCGGGCCAGCCGCCAGAGCCGTTTCCGTTGACGTGGCCGTCCGGGTGGCCGTTGGTTTGGCCGGGGGTGCCGAGGTCTTGGCTGGGCCGGCGGCCGCGCGCCCGCGGGCCGCTCCCCCGGCTGGACCCGTGGGAGTTGCGCCGCAGGTTGCGGAAGCGCGACTCGATCAGCGCGGTTTCGTTGTGGGCGAGGATTGTCTGCATGTCCAGGAAGCTGTGGTAGAACACGCCGTTGCGGTTGACGAAGTCCACGTAGCCCGGGTGCCGGGGGATGCCCTCGGTCAGCAGGGCTTTGACCTCTTCATGGAGGGCGCTGCGCTCCGTGGATGACGCGGACAGCTTGAACTGCTCCAGCAGCGTCAGCGCCCGGTTCACGAGCTCGGTGATGGGCACGTCCGCCTTAGTGCTGGACGGCCGGCTCATTCATATGGTTTGCCAGAACGCGGGTCGGGTCGGTGGTTCCGCGGTCGCTCAATGGGTGGCGTGCTGGTTGGGGCGGCCTGGAGAGCTCACAATGGCGCGATGCGGTGGACCGGGACGGGGTTGGTGCGTGGAGGCGTGTTGATGCCGAGTGTGGTTTTGGAGAGGGCTCGTGCAATAACGCGGGTGAAATAAGGCGGGTGAGCCTGGCCTGAACCGTGGGGCTGGGCGGAACCGTAGGGCCCACCCTGCTCCTCAGCCGGGGTCCCTGGCCGCCCCTACCGGTTTGACGGGGCCATGGGTGCACGGCTAGCCGGGTCACCCAGGCGTTGGGCGGCCCTGGGGGTGTGGGCTGGGGGCGAGGTCCCGAGCTGTTGCTGTGGTGCGCCAGTGCGGGTTAGCGCTGGCGGGAAGGGGTTGCGGGGCGTATCGCGGGCGGCCTTCCCCACGTGAGCGATAAGCCCAACGGCCGCCTGAGACCCCCGGCTGGCACCTGGGTCAAATAAACATTTGGGAAATTGGCCCTTTTGGGTAAATACCGGGCCCCAAACCAGTCCCCCCACTCCTTCGGAAATTCCCTCCCGCTGGTAATCTATGCAGATGTCTTCCAGTGCATTGCGCCCGCCTACGACGCCACTCCACGCCAAGACACCAAGACACGCACGGGCCCCGCTCCGCCGCGTTTCCTTCTGCGCCGCCGTCTCTATATATAGAATTGGCCCTATACTGCATATGCACCCCTCGTATGATCCTGCGCTACGAGTGTAAAGTAAATCTGCCCCTATTATTTGTCCCAGCACCTACAATAATGCTATCTGCAGCCCCAAATACTCAGTGAAAGCGCCATTTGTTTCGCCGCTGGAATGTGTCATATGCCCACATAATGCGAAGTGATCTTGTCTTCTATATATTGTTATTCATTGGCTTCACAATTCGTAGAACACACCCAGTGAACGCAGTAGATGCGTATCTCACATATATGACACATTCAGTAATCCGTGTACCCCACGGAGATCTTTTTCCTACCGTAAATTGATCCGTACGCGACATGAGACTATCAAATACCACCCAGACTTATCCGTAATGGGAACTCAGTTCGTAGCCAAAGCCCGTAACCAACTTCACATTAAATTTCCAATTCCGTGCCGTTACCTGCTGCGGTTCCAGATAGTATAGCTGTAAAATGAAAAACTCTTAACGGAAATACAAAACGTATCGAACTTACATAGCATCGGTGAATTCAGGTTGACTGACTGCCTGAAACGGCATTGAGGGATGAATTGCTTATACTGGGGTCTTACAAAACGCCCCCTAACGCGCCCTTCATGGTAGCGTCTGCAGCAGTATCAATGGCCCCCTTGGCGGCAGACCCCGCGAGGCCCTCAATAGAACCTTCAATAGAGCCGCTTGACCCTCCTTGACCGCCCCCTGGAGGCTTGCCGCCTCCGGCAGGTTTCTCACCCCCGGCAGGTTTTCCGCCGTCGGGGTTGCCGCCTCCTCCAGAAGAGCTAGAGGAAGCACTGGCAGAACTGCTGCTGGAAGCTGTCTGACCACCTGGAGGCTTTCCACCATCACCATCACCGCCATCGCCACCATCTTTCTTACCGCCATCGCCGCCACCACCATTCTTCTTCTGGCCTCCCAGGCTCCCTTGGATAGTCCCTTCTGCTCCGCCAGAGTTGAGGCTTCCTTTGATAGAACCCTCCGCTGCGGACCCTAAGCTGCCTGCGATGGAGCCTGCGAGATTCTTGGCGATCCCGAGCTTGTGGCCGAGCTTGTGGCCAAGGAAGAACTTCTGAACTGCACTTGGGGCTTCTTCCGAAGAACGCCCTTGAATAGAGCCCCCAGATTGAGATGAGCTTGAAGAGCTCGCAGAAGATGAACTAGATGAGCTTGATTGACCGCCTTGTGCGGCTGGTGCTTCTTTAGGTGCTTCTTTAGGTGCTTCTTTAGGCGCTTCCTTAGGTGCTTCCTTAGGCGCTTCCTTAGGTGCTTCCTTAGGCGCTTCCTTAGGCGCTTCCTTAGGCGCTTCCTTAGGCGCTTCCTTAGGCGCTTCCTTAGGCGCTTCCTTAGGCGCTTCCTTAGGCGCTTCCTTAGGCGCCTCTGCTTTAGGAGGAGCCTCTTTAGGCGCTTCCTTAGGCGCCTCTCCTTTGGGAGGAACCTCTTTGGGTGGCACCTCTTTCGGTGCTTCCTTGGGCGCCTCTCCTACTGGGGGAGCCTCTTTAGGTGCTTCTTTAGGGGGGGCCTCTCCTGCTGGAGGTGCCTCTTTAGGTGCTTCCTTGGGCGCCTCCTGGGTCGGAGGTGCCTCTGGAGGGGGGGCTGGCTTAGGAGGGCTTTCTTTCGGCGGGCCTTCTTTTGGTGGTGGTCCCTCTTTCGGAGGCCCCTCTTTGGGAGGGCCTTCTTTGGGAGGGCCTTCTTTGGGAGGCGCTTCCTCCTTAGGAGCCTCTTTAGGGGCCTCCTTAGGAGCACCCCCCGGAGGACCACCAATTTGCACTTCTTGACCGACACCACCAGAGACACCGCCCACAGAGCCACCACTTACTGAGCCGCCTGCAGAGCCTCCAGCCGATGAACCAGCAGCCGACCCTGCTGAACCTCCAGCAGCCGCTCCTGCTGACCCTGCTGACCCTGCTGAGCTAGCTGATCCGGCTGAGCTAGCTGACCCTGCCGAACTAGCTGACCCTGCCGAGCCAGCAGCCGCTTGGGCGGCAGCAGCTGCCTGCGAGGAAGCACCAGCGAAGCCCTGCCCAACTGGCAAACCAACACCTTGTTCAGCTGGATTAGGCCCAGCTTCACCTTCACTGCCTGTAGCAGTTGAGCCTGTTGCCCCACTAGCAGAAAAGCCCTGTGAGACCATCGTGGCCCCACTGCCAGCGAATCCGCCAGCCTGAATACCCCCTTTGAGAGTCATGGGCCCATTTGTCACCTGGATACTCTTAGAAATCTGATTTGCTCCAGTAGGCATACCCTCCATAATGGAGTCAACATCCACTGGAGTTGGCCAGCAATCGATTTCCGACATGTCCCACTCTGGCATCTCGGGAATTTGCATCTCAGGTAGCTCCTCCGATATTTCCTGGCTTGGTGAACGTTTAGAGTGCTGGCCATGGCTCTCGGCCGCGCGACCATCGGAACCGATACGGATGTCGAGAGTCCCTATAGGATAGGCAGCCACCGGCCCGTAAAGTTGTGCAAAATAGGATAAGAGCAATACGTTTGAAATCATGTGGAACACTTTTGTCAAGATTACTTTGAGCCAAGCAATTCGAGTGAAATGCAGCACTTATATACTCCCACGATCGTTGTTTTTTTCTCGGCAATCAATGCCTGGGGTTAGCGCGAGTATGTCAGTTAAGCCTCAGGAACTCGACGCTGCTCTACAATCATATGCACTTACCCGCGCGGAAGGCACCGTGGACTGTTGCAAGTGGATATAGGCGCAATGGTTCTTTCCGAAAGCTACCCCTTTAGATTGTACATACGCATACATGTAAGCATAATAATATACTTCCGTGGACTCTGTATTGACATTTACATACGAGGAGATCGCTACTTCAGGGTTCGTTGGGTGATCCTGGAGTGAAAAAACGTGCTCTTCCTGAATTTAACGAGGACCGTCGATCATTTTACCCCACAAAACCCCTATCTTAGCCATTTTGGTCGGGTAAAACTCGATGGACCGGGTCATGGAAGTAGCCCCCCGTTTTCAAAACAAACCGGCATAGTGGCTGCACCGTTTTGCTGCTGCTGATAATTTTTTTACGTGGTCTGGTCCATACTTCTTTTGAATTAGTATTTATTTGCAACACATGATTGTAGCTTAGTGCATACTTAGGTTTTTTTCAAATCGGCTGTACGTGGGTACTAATGAGGCCGCGTTGCTGCAGATCTTGACCCACTATCCCTTAAAAGGGTTTTTTACTTCTCGTGAAAGGGAGTCGTAGGCGGCTAGCACCTTTGAAGCTGATGCTGGGTCTCCTGGATTCCACCTCCTAAGGTGGTTGCGACTTTTTCGTTGTAAAAACCAACGGAGTTGAAACGGTATCTCATGAACCACTGGTATGTCGAAGCGGATTATCTTCTGTAGCTATTGTTGGCTTAGAGAAAAGAGATGTAGATTAATTGTCGATTGCAATCTTGGCGCGCGGATCTCGCGTCCTGATCCTACAGGATATCTTTACGAGTTATTCATACTGGTAGTCGACAGGTTTCCTATTCATTCAGCTTTGGTATTCCCTATGTGGCTATTTTTAACAAAAAGCCTGTTACTCATTCCGAACGGCACCTTCGATTATATATGCATATGTAGGCTATCGTTCCTGTAACTGATCTCCAGTCAATGCGAGGCAATGTAAGGCTAAATATAGACATGCTGGCTTGACGATCTCTCAGGCAGCATGATGCGTCGGATTATAGCAAAATCCTGTAAGGGTTTCGCTGTTTTAAGCTAATTAGCGGCCGAGCTCTTAAATATGCTGATAGTAGCGTCCCGTATTTATAGACTCTTGGAATGCGAGATATACGAAAGATTGCCCCGAAGTGCAATGAAACGCGCTCTAATTTCTCACATAAAAACCGAAAAGTCTGGGGATTGGATGCAATCTCCGTTGTCACTATGTTGAATAGCACTGAAGGGAGGTAGCAATGCTACCCGTGCGCCGTCATTCAGATAATCAGAAACGGGGTTGTCTCATACCTATGCGACTTCATGTGCCTTCGATAAGGTTATAGATCCCAGATAGTCGCCCATACTGGACATTTGGGATTATTACCGGCGGATCTTAGCGTATGATTTAGACCACTCTCACTTCCAAGAATAACCTGAAATGGCCAAGCGTACCGGATGAATCAGTAGGATATGCGAGCGGTTCACGCAATGTCGACCGAAGTGCCTAGCCTACACAGAATGCCAGTGTGGTTGGACATGATCTAGTTATGATTTAAACACAGTTGTGGGCGAGTCGCCAAACCTGTGGCCTAGAAGTCATATCAAAAGGCCATAATCATGATCTAAGACTGTGTTTATGCTCTAAATAGGGTCCTTCTACCTAGGATTCCGGTAAAAATCGCGAAGTTGACAAATGCTAAATAGCACATTTATATATAAGAGGCCCCGGTCGTATGAAAGCGGGATTTCAATGGATAGGGTGCTATAGGAACTCTTGCCACAACACGGGGTGGGTAGTGACGAACCGATATGCAGATCGATAGCGACGCGGCAACCCTCGCCCATGTAAACAACCCGACCGCACATCCCGGAACCAAATCATCAGTGCAACTGCGTTTTCCCATGGCTGTCAAGAAGAAGAGCGGAAAGCCAGGGCCGAAAGGAGCGGAGCCAGCCCCCTCCGGCCCCGAGGCGCATGAGCTGCCGGCCCCGCCGGCGTCGGAGCTCCATGTGCGCAAACAACGTCAGCCCTCCGGCGACGCCTCGGCCGATCCACGAGCTCGGAACGAGCCCCGAAACAAGCCCGACGGCAAACCCCGGCCAGGCGACCCCGCGCGGGAGCCCGACACGCGCCAGGCCTCGTCCAAGCGCTCCGACAGCCAGCGCTCCGATAGCCAGCGCTCCACGTCCCGAGTCAACCCCCGGAAAGTTAGCGAGGGGCTCAAGCAATTGCCCCCCAACGCATACCGGTTTGTGCGCGAGAGCTACCTGCTCCTCGACAGTGACGGATCGGGCAGTGTTTCGCGAGATACTATGCGGGACATGCTGGCCAGCTTGGGCCTGCAGGACTCCGGAGACAAGCGGCTGGACGCGATGCTGGCCCGGGCCGGCGAGCCCGTGACGTTTGCGGGGTACCTGTCGGTTATGGGCGAGCTGCTGGGCGACTTGCCGAGCCAGGAGGAGATGGGGGTGATGCTGGAGGCGTTCCAGGCCAAGGACGGCAAGTTTGACGAGAAGGACCTGCGCAGCGCCCTGGCCGACGAGGGCCTGAGCAGTGAGGAGATCTCGTCGGTGATGGCGCGGTTCTCGAAGCCGAGCCGATACGGGCCGGTTTTTGACCCGCAGGCGTTTGCCAGCACAATGAGTATCTGATTTGCATGTATTTTGTATTTATAAACTAAGCATTTGTAGGTGAACTGGAGACCGGCATGGGACACTCGTTGGACAGTGGTAACATCAAGCTGCTTGTTCGTGTGACCTGCACGGCATGCGAGGGACCTGGTGAAGAGCCACTAGTGGGCGAGTCCCCACTAATAGCTATGAGGATTGTGTCCAAAGTCGGTTCCAAACGAGCCGAAGTTCATTTACGAAAAATATAAAAAGTCGAGTTCAGGGATATTACCTTGCACCTCGCTTTAGCTGCGCCGTTGGCTCATCGCCATGACTCGCCTTGCTGCGTATTAGCAACTCTAGAACCTTTCTGTGACGTAGAATTTAGAAAGCTAGAGAGCCACTGGAAGCTTAGTTGGCAAGTGTCTGATTAATAGAGCTGCTTGCATATCAACAGAGAAGTCCTGTCCTCGACCCTCATTACGCCGTTCCAGCTGCTGGGATGGACCCACCAGACCTTTTGCTTGAAATAGATAGTTGGATGAATCATTGGGACCCTAGATGGTCTGATTGATATATCTGCAGGATATAACAGATTTCTAGTCATCATGATTGTGACTATGCTGTAAGATGTGTCGATCGCTACTTTTTTCAGTCGTAATGGACTTGTTACAGGCCGACAGTGCAATTCAGTAGTGGCACTGAACAGCGCTCGAACACATTATAACCCTGGCGCTAACTGGTGCTCGTACTGCAGTCCTGGGTCATGCGATATCAACCACTGGCGCTCACTAGCATTAATGCCTCTCGTGCGCTGTGACTGATGCTCACCAGCACGCAATGGCGGTCCTGCAATAAGACGTTTCTGGCGCTGAGTAGGCTCGGGGCCGTGGTTCGATTACTGCACCGCAGTGCTTTCATAGTAGCAGTGCTATCATAGTAGCACTGCTATCATAGTAGCACTGCTATCATAGTAGCACTGCTATCATAGTAGCACTGATTACCGCGAAGTCCTGAGTCGTGGAATGCATGTCTAAATAGGCCTCATTCGCCCTTATTCAGGCTCCTCCGATCCACCTCCTGGAATCCAGCATGCACCCTTTTTTGGCGCTGACTACCACGCGAGTCATAGAATGCGACGCTCCAAATCGACATCAATCCAGGCACCTCCGATCCAATCTCCTCTAATCCATCGTGCGCCTTTTTTTGACGCTAACTACCACGCGAAGTCCTAAATCATGGGAAGTCATGGCATAGGCAGTCATGGCGTGCGGGGTCATGGATGGATCACCCATAAAGGCGTTACTCTACATGGCATTACGTGCTATGGCATTACCACGGGGCCCCGGTACCAGGACCCCGATCGAAAGATGATTATGTTTATGTGCTAGGTCGGTGCGGCCGGCAGGGGTGGCCGTCAGGTCAGCGTGGGGTCCAGAACGTCCTGCCACAGCGTGTCTTTGAAGTCCCGGAAGCGCTCGCGGGGCGCCGGCTTGCCGTCGAGCCCCACCGCGACCTTGAGGCGGAACATGTCGCCCATGACGTCCATGCGGTCGAGCACGTAGTCGAGGTCGTCCTTGGTCAGGGCGGCCGACATGCAGAACCGGATGCGGGCGGTGGCCAGGTCGGTGGCCGGGTAGCCGACAATGACGATGGCAATGCGCTGCTGCATCATCCACCGCGCCGACAGCGGCAGCTTGGTGGGGTGGTACAGAAACACCGGGATGACGGGGCTGTCGATGTGGCCGGACACCACGAACCCCATGCGCCGTAACCCGACCCGCAGGTACCGGGTGTTGAAGGCCAGGCGCTGCAGGCGCAGCTCGCCCTCGCCCGGGCTCAGCTCGTTGTTGAGGATGCGCAGCGAGGTCTGGATCTGGGACAGCGCGGCCGGGGCCGGGGACTCGCCGTACACGGCGCTGATGTTGCCCATGCGCAGGCGGTCGATGAGGTCGCGGCTGCCGGCGACGTAGCCGCCCACGGCGCCGAAGCTCTTGGTGAACGTGCCCATCAGCACGTCCACGTCGCTGGGGTCCACGCCGTAGTAGTCGCAGATGCCGCGGCCCCGCGGGCCCATGGCGCCGATGGAGTGGGCCTCGTCCATGAACAGGTACACGCCGTACTTGCGGCGCAGCTCCACCATGCGCGGCAGGTTGCACATCGTGCCCTCCATGGAGTACAGCCCCTCGAACACGATCACGATCTTGCTCCACGGCCGGCGGTTGCGCGGGTGGCCCTGGGCGATCTGCTCCCGGATCAGCTTCTCCAGCTCGTCCATGTCGTTGTGCTTGAACACCTTGATGACGGCGCCGGACAGCCGCGCGCCGGTGCGCAGCGACGCGTGGTTGAGCTGGTCCGACAGTACCAGGCACCGCTTGTCCACGATGTTGCGGAACAGCACCGAGTTCGTGCCGTACCCCATGCTGAAGATCATCGCCGCCTCCTTGCCGACAAACTGGGCGATCAGCGCCTCGGTCTCCAGGTGCAGGGTGTGGGTGCCGCCGGCAAACCGGGTGCCGGTGGCGGCGATGCCGTACTTCTCGGTGGTCTGCTCGGCGCTGTCGGCACAGGTGCCAACGCTCTGGGCGAACCCCAGGTAGTTGTAGCTGGACAGGTTGATGCACTGGAACGGCTTGCGCTGGAAGTACTCCTCGGGGCCCTCCACCTCGAAAAACGTCTTGGGCTTGAACCGGCGCTCGTAGATGCTGATCTCCCGGCCGGGCACGCCGGTGGTGGGCAGGTGGAACAGGTCCTGCAGGCGCTGCTTGAAGCGCCGGGTGTAGAACGAGTCGAAGTCGGTGAGGATCGGCGCGTAGCCGTCGCGCTCCTTGAGCACCTTGCGGTACTCCTTGTTGAACATCGAGTCTATGTAATCCCGGATGTGGCCGATCAACAGCAGCAGGAAGTACAGGTAGTGGGTCTCCACCATGATGTGGTACGGCGTCAGCTCCTCGGTGCGGTCGCGCACGGGCGCGGTCAGCTGCTGCTTGTACAGAAACCGCTTGCTTTCCAGCGGGCCGAACTCCTCCGGGGCCAGGCCGAAGTTCTCCATTTGGCTGTAGTCCACGGGCGTGGCGGCACCACCGCCGCGCGCCCCGGCCTGTTTCTCGCTGAGCTCCTGGCCGGGCTCGCCGGCGCGGGCTGTGGCGCTGGCGCCGCCCTTGCTCTTCTTTTTCGCCGCCATTCGTCCCACGGTGTGTAGAATCCCCCGGTAGGACGGTTCAGGGCGGCGGCCACACGACCCTCGGTCGCCCCACGTCCCGGCTACCGCTACCCAACCCCCAGCGACTCAGTATCGCGTCGCGTAACCCCTACTGGCAACCCCCTACTAGCATCCCCTAACGAGCGCCCTCCGACATCCCGCCTCGCCCGCCACGAGCCAGGAGCTTCGCCTCGGAAAAGGGTAGCCCGAAAAAAGGGTAGCTCCAGGGCACTGCGATCCCCGGCGAGTGCCAGTGCTGGTCAATGGGCAATCGGCCACCACCGCCCAGTGAGCAGCCGCTCCTGGTTTTGTCCCAACATCAAGCCTAGCGTCGGCTGCCCACCCCACCTCGGCGATCGAATCCATCGCTGAGATGCATGTATGCTGGGCGGATGTATACCCCGTGGAACTGACTTTCGGAGAACGCCGCCGGAGTTATGAAAATTGGACACAAAATACCGGCCCCAGAATCAGTCCATTAAGTAAGGGCAACATTTCACTGCGGAAATAGTCAACGAGATGAGATAAACCTGCGTTGTGAGCATTCACATAAAATTATTAGCATACTCCTATATCGGCCATACTTAGGATAATCTTCATATTTAAGTTTATAGTAATAGAAGCGAGCGTAAGACAGGAAGAATAAAGGCTAGAAAAGCAAGCGAAAGCAGAAAAGCCAGGAAGAATGAAAGTTAGAAAATACAGCCAGCAATGTCAATATCAATTTGAGAAATCAGGAGGTTGAAAGACAGACTAACAACGGGATATGAACAGTAAATGAGTAGCTACGAACAAACAAGACAAAGGGGGGAAGTACAAAATACAAACAAACCTTATAGAGTAACAGTGGAAGCTACGAAGTAGAATATACAAACAATATAGAGAGAATTGGGGCACAAGATACAAACCATATAGAGTAACAGGTGAAGCTAAGAAGAAGAACATACAAACAATAAAGAGAAAATTGAAGCCAGGAAGTGCAAAATACAAAGAAACTATACAGAGCAACAAAGGAGAAGCTAAGTAGTAGACAACAGAACATAAAATAACAAACCCCGTAGGCACAGGTATCTGAAAATCAATAACTGTGAAAACCATCGCGTAGGTAGTCGACGGACACAAGAAACAGTTGAGTCCACCATAAATTCATGCGTGGAACTCACACATATAGTCTGAGCCTCATATAGCACTGACTGAGCTTGCTCTGAGTTTTTCTTTATCAGACTGCAGCAAAAAAGTGTGTCACCGTGCATTCAATCCTTCACAACATCATACCCACCGGTACGCATAGTCGCACAAGCTTACATGAATTGTTCGTGCCCAGCTAACCAAGCACAATTTCCTTGTCACAAGCAGGAAGCTCTTCCTCTACGTGGCCTACAACCAGCACCGTGCCGGGGAACGAGTTGACAACATCGAAGGCCAGCTCCATCTGCTCGCCGGTCAACGTCGAGAATGCTTCGTCAAGAATCAGAATCCGCGGCGATCTCACCAGCGCCCGCGCCAGCAGCACCAGTTTCTGCTCGTCCAGGCCCAACTCTCCGAACCGGGCCGAGCTGGCCAGGTCGATCCCCAGCCGGCCGGCAATGTCCTCGATTTTGGCCGTCTGCTCCGCCGTGAGCTGCGACGGGGGGATCATCGTGCCGGAGAATCCCGTGGCGATGGCACGCCGCGCGGTAAGAAACCGCGGGAAGATCGCGTGTACCTCGGGAGAGCTGTGGCCGATCTGCTTGTTTACCGAGAAGTAGGAGTGCTTGCCCACGGTGAGCCGCTCACCGAACAGCCGCACGTCGCTGGCCCAGCTCTGGGGGTGGTCGGCGGTGATCAGCGCCAGCAGCGTCGACTTGCCGGATCCGTTGGGGCCCCGAATATGCACGCGCTCGCCGTCGTACACGGTGAGGTTGAGACGGTCAAACAGCGGCCTGGGGGCCTGCTTGAACCCCACAGTGACATCACGCATCTCGATCACTGGGGCACCTTTGTCCACCTCAGAGACGGCATTACCGAATCCAGTCGAATCTTTGCGCTTCTGTTTGCGAGCACGCATGTCTACGACCATTGCATCCTGTTTGGCAATCAATTGCCGGGCATGCTCGCCCTCGGCCACGCCCTGATCTGCGTAAACTAGCTGGTTGATCCAGTCCGGTGGATGCTCGCCGCCTCGGAGACCCACGACCAGGGGAATGGGGAGACTGCGCAGAATCTTGCTGAATTTCTCGCGATTGCGCGGATCGAGCCCCAGGAAAGGCTCATCCATCACCAGCAATCGAGGCTTCCTCAGCAGGGCCTCGGCCAATTGGGCGCGCCGGCTCTGTCCGTTGCTCAATCCCACGTGCCACATGGGCCACAGAGCCGTCAGGTCCAGTTGGTCACTAACCCGGCGGATTTCGTCGTCGGGCGTGCCTTGGGGGGCCCGGGATCGCAACACCGTTTCAAGGCTGACGTCGTGTTCGTCCCGGAAAGACTCGTACCTCGCGCCAACAAACGGGGCCTGGGCGCTTGCCGAGGTGGACTGGCCAAAACTCACGAACTGGATCGCCTGGGACGGCCACATGTCGCGGCCAATGCCCGGGAAGCTTATGCTCCGCGAGGGATCGACGACTTTTCCGGCAATGGCGGCCAGCAGCTCGCGCTTCCTCGGACCATACACGGCTGTTTTGGCATTGCTGGCGATTTGCAGCGAAAATGGCACCGGAAACGCCGCAATCCGGGCGTTTACCGCCTGAAAGATCGGTCTCGACATCGCCGATATCGGTGAGCAGGACGGGTCGGAGGGTTGGATATGGGCACTAATCCCGGAACATACACCTGCATTAAATATCTAATCTATTCGGGGGAACGCTCTGACTCACTCAACCCGGCACCACTGGACTAAGAGTGACAGCGCAGGACGGTCTAGGGACCGATCGGAAAATCCAATGCGCAATTACCCACCATGAAATTCGTGCAAATAATTAGTTCTATAGATTAATAGTTAGGAGCGAGGAAACAAGTGAGCGAACCCAAATAAAGGCAATCCAATTACGAGTGAGCATGGCTGATTTACCAAAACTGATAGAACGGACGAAAAAGGGAAAAAATCGGCCCAAAACCGACCCATTCTCGTCCATTGCGTTTCCGGTCGTTGCATTCTCGTTCGTCCCGTTATCGTCCGCACTCACTCCGTCTTCATCCGATCTCACGTTTTTCCGATCCCATTCGAATCAACAACGATATCTTCTCAATTAGTGTACATGTACATAAATTGATCTTAATAAAATGATACTCATCGTCCTGACCCAGAAACAAGAGCTTCAACATCGACCTGAAGTGGTAACAAATAAATAAATAAATAAACAGTCACGCCACATATTGCTCGTAGAGCGTTTGTGAGTTGGGAATCTCCACGGCGGGGAACGTCGTAGGCTCGGGCTGCTCGACGACGCGCGGGCTCAACTCCGCCCCAAAATAGTTCGTGTACAACGTGTCCGGTCGCGGGGACCGCGGAGGAGTGTCGTCTTCCCCCATGATAGCGGAGCCGCGCACGCCCAAATACCGCGTGTACAGCAGCTCCAGGTGGTCAATGGGGGCAAGCGCTGCCTTGGGCTCGGCAGGCTCCACCTGTTTGGCCACCGCCTGGGAGGCCGGGTCCTTGCGCCGGACCTTCGAGTGCTTGCCATCGTTGACCTCGAACGGGCTCAGCTGCTTGGAGTACTTGTCGGTGGAGTTGATCTTGGCCATGAACAGCTGGTGAAGCGAGGTTAGGCTGCTGGGGTTGCTGTAGGCCAGCCAGTTGCCGTCGGTGTCCAGTTCGGGCGGCGTGCGTTTTTGGAACACAATCTTCTTGAGCAACTCAGGTTTGCTCAGCTCGACTGGCGGGTACAGGTGGCGCGGCTCGTACCACTGGCGGTAGCTGCGCTTGACCTCGTTGATGGCCGAGTTGTGCAGATAGTAGTCGGTGCTCAGGTCCCACAGATTGGTTCCCTCCGTATACTGGTAGTTACCGAGAAAGACGTTGATGGCGTCCTGGCGCTGGGCATCCATGAAGCTGTTGGAATAGAATCGCCTAATGCTCTCGATGAGATCGCGGGAGTGGGACGACCACTGGTTGATGCGGCGGTACGTCTCCACGGTGTTGACCAGGTTGGATCCGCCGTACTGCAGGGCCAGCGTGTCGCCGTGGTCGTGGTACATCTCGGTGAGCAGATCGATGACGTCGGTGTCGTAGTCGACCTTGGGTCGGTCGATGATCCCCAGGGCATGCAGCTGGTACCCCAGGGCATATTTAGCGATCACGGATTGCGCGGCGTTGGTGCGGTCTAGGCAGTCGATGCAGTTGGTGCGGCAGACCCCCTGCTGGATGGAGTGGCCCGCATGGAAGATGGAGGTTGTTTTCAGTGTCTCGTTCGAGTAGGTGCCCAGGTAGTCCATGACCACCGAGGACTGGCTCTTGGCGGCGCGGCTCATGTCCCAGTGGGTGTACTCGATGACGCCGCCGCTAAGCGCCAGCCCGCGGCCGGACGGCTTGGTGTTGGAGGTCTGGTACCGGGGGTCGATGGGGGTGAAGCCGCGGCGCCGCGACGCCAGCTCGGTGGTGATGGTGTCGCGGGACTGGGGCAGAAACTGGTTGAGGTACCGGATGCACGCCTCGAACTCGCGGGACAGCGCCGACTCGCGCGGCCGTTTCTCGCGGGTCTTGACCAGGTTCAGCACGCGCACGGGAAAGCCGTACCGCGCAAACATGCGGTCGAAGTGCTTGGCCGCCGCCTCGTAGTACGGATCCACGGCGTCGATACGGATCGGCGGTTGCGGGCTCATGTTGTTGGGCATCTGGGACCACGACACGCAGATCGAGCCCCGGTGCTGGACGTACGAAGTGTACCGGTCGGAGAACTGGGAGTCCAGTTGGTTGCTCACGATCTGCTCCGTCTCCACCTCGTTGGCCGGGTAGCCCTGGTTATTGACACCGCGCTTGTAGAAGCGGGCGCCGGCAAACTGGTGGCTGCGCCGAGCAATCAGCGTGATGTACACGTTGTTGCCGAATACGCTGATTCGGGCCTGGTCGATGAACCCGTGGACGATCTGCAGAAACCAGGTGTGCCGCACCTCGTCAGACACCTGGGCGGGGCCGCCGGCCTGCAGCGGCTGCAACAAATACGAGTTCCAAACAAAGATGCCGGCGGAGTCCCGGGCGGTACGGGCGAACCCTTGCGGTTGATTGGAGTGCACTTTGCCTGGTTTCGGTGAGTGTTTGCGATTCCCAGTGGAAGCATCGCTGTTAGGGACACTGTTAGTGGATGCCTGATTGGGGACATTGCTAGTTGATGCTTGGTTGGGACCATTGTCGATGTGTGCCTGCTTGGAGAAGTCCTGGTTATTGGAAACATCCTTTGTCAACAGATTGGACTGAGTATCGGGGTGTGAGGTGGTCTGCGCGTGTTCAGTGTTGCCACTAGAGGGACCGTTGCCGGTCGCTGCGTCGTACTCGGCTGAGCCGTTCTCCGTCGGGCTGACCGACTGCTCGCCCTCGTCCTGCATTCCACTCAGGTTTGTCTGCAAGGTGTTAGTCAGGTCATAAGTGGGGCTGAAGTAGAAAGTTTTGGCGAGATCCAAGGAGTGGAAGGTGGAGGCGAGACGGGCCTCGGCACTGCGTCGGTCCGGCACGAGGTACTGGGACGAGTGCATTAGTGGGACCAGCTTGGTTTCCTCGATGTGAAAGATCTGGTTGCCGCCCAGCATCGCCACAACCGAACACTTTGTGACAATACACAGATAATAGCACGCCGTGAACCGGATCAGGCCCAGCAGGCCCCAGGCAGGCGGGGCCTTCTGCACAAAGTCGTCATCGGCGGCCCGAGCCGTTTGCTTCTGCTGGGCCAACCACGTCACAAACTCGGGCTGGCTGAGACACTGAGGCAGCTCCTCCACGGTGAACCGCAGCGGGTTGTCCGGATCGGGAACCAGCTGCAGAATCCGGTATTCCGAGTGACTCAGAGTGTGCCCCACGATCCAGAATCCGCGACGGCTCTCGTAAAGAATGAACCGGCTGAGATACTGGCTCTTGGTAAGCATCAATGGGGGTAAAGATGTTTGTTATCCAAGGGGTACAATAGGGTGACTTTGAGGCAATTTATGGCCCAAATGCTCGAATTAAAATGAGGAAAGGATTCCAAAGTTCACGAAAATGAAAATGGAACGTTGAGAAACTCCTGAATGCGACACAATTGGTCGATTTTCACGCCCAGTGTAAGGGAGGATATTTTATGTCTTGGGAGCGTCTACGCGGAAAAAAAGATACCACAGCCAGTGAGAGCAGAGTACAGCCCAAGCGTGTGTACTTGTATCCAGAACGAGTCGAAATTTATGGCCGGATTAAACTCAGATGGGTTGATGTCGTGTCAACGACAGAACACGTCTGTGCACGCGAGATAGGTAGACCGGGATTAAATGCCGGTAACCGACGTTTACGGCCAAGTTTTACGGCCAGAACCAGCGACCAGCGATTAAGGAAAGCGTTGACCGATTTGGACGGGCTGTGTTTACGGTGGTGTTATGATGGTGTTTACGACTACTGGAAGTAGTGGTGGTTGCCGGTTAAGGGTGCGTCGCTGGGATGAGATAGAAACTGGGGTGCGATTGCAAGCCAGCCACTGATTGAAATTAGAGACATATTTGTATATGTAACGCTAGACAGTTGCGCAATTCTGATCCACAGTGTAATATCATTGGTTCAGCGCTGCGCCTGTGTAATTTTCAAAGTGAGTGTTAATGAGGGCTACTATGTGACTTATGACATTACTATTTACGGAAGGTAATGGTATTGCTCAATTAAAGCTTTGTGAAATGTAACTCTATTGGCATGTCTTAATGGCGGAAAATTTGGGTGTGTGCTGTGGGTGTGCTCTGGTTGTGAAATTCAAATCACAGTTTGAACGACCGAAAACGTTCGTCAAGGGTGGTGGTATAGTCTTTCTATGCAGGGTGCGCAAGTGTCTAGGGTGCTCAAGTACAAGGTGCGTTCAGGGGCAGGGGCGGATCCTGGGGCCCCATGGTTGGTATCAGGTGAGCTGGTGATGGGGAGCACAGAGTGACGCGACCCCTCGTGAGACGGGTTGCTTTCTGGGATGGGTGCACCTTGTGGCGGGGAAGATCGGGGTAGCGCCTTGGAGGCAACGATTCATGACGGAGAACGCCTTGTGGCGGGGAAGAGAGCACATGGACGATTTCGGCAACGGGTTGCAAGGGCGCGCCGGGAGATTTTGGGTTGGGACTTTTTGAGCCTCCGGAAGTCAGGCGCCTACTGATAAGCTGGGGAGAACCCCAAAGACCCCGCTACTGTCAACCCTGGGAGCTCCATCCACCACAACAGCAACTAGCGATGGACGAGAAGTACGACGTGATTGTGCTGGGCACCGGCCTGACCGAGTGCATTCTTTCCGGGCTGCTGTCCGTGGAGGGCAAGAAGGTGCTGCACATCGACCGCCAGGACCACTACGGCGGCGAGTCGGCCAGCCTGACCCTGAGCCAGCTGTACAAGAAGTTCCGGCCCAAGGTCGAGCCGCCCACCAACATGGGCCGGGACCGGGACTGGAGCGTGGACGTGATTCCCAAGTTCCTGATGGCCAGCGGCGAGCTCGTCAACATTCTTGTGCACACCCAGGTGACCCGCAACCTCCAGTTCAAGCAGGTCGGCGGCAGCTACGTGTTCCGGGACGGGCGGATCGCCAAGGTGCCCGCCACCGAGTCCGAGGCGCTGTACTCGTCGCTGATGGGCTTCTTCGAGAAGCGCCGTATGAAGAAGTTCGTGGAGTACGTCGCCGCCTACGACGACAACGCCCCGGACACCCACCACGGCCTGGACCTGGACCGCCACACCATGCGCGACGTGTACGCCAAGTTCGGCCTGGACTACGGCACCCAGGAGTTTGTTGGCCACGCCATGGCGCTGTGGACCACCGAGGACTACCTCAAGCAGCCGGCCCGGGAGACCATCGACCGGATCCGGCTCTACGCCCACTCCGTGCAGCGCTACGGCAAGTCGCCGTACCTGTACCCGATGTACGGGCTGGGCGAGCTGCCCCAGGCGTTCGCCCGGCTATCGGCGGTGTACGGCGGCACCTACATGCTGGACAAGCCCATCGACGAGATCGTGTACGACGCCTCGGGCAAGGTCTCGGGTGTGCGCAGCGGTGAGGAGGTGGCCGAGGCCCCCGTGGTCATCGGCGACCCCACCTACTTCCCGGACAAGGTGCGCAAAACCGGCCAGCGCGTGATCCGTGCCATGTGCATCCTGGACCACCCCGTGGCCAACACCAAGGACGCCGACTCGGTGCAGATCATCATCCCCCAGGGCCAGGCCCGCCGCAAGCACGACATATACATCGCCGTGGTCTCGTCGACCCACGCCGTGTGCCCCAAGGGCTACTGGCTGGCCATCGTGTCCACCGTGATCGAGACCGACAACCCGCACGTCGAGCTGGAGCCGGCGTTCAAGCTGCTGGGCAGCCGCGTCGACACTCTCATGGGCATCTCCGACCTCTACGAGCCGCTGGAGGACGGCACCAAGGACCAGGTCTTTATCTCCAAGAGCTACGACGCCACCTCCCACTTCGAGTCCACCACGGACGACGTCAAGGATATCTACTTCCGCCTCATGGGCAAGCCGCTGGTGGTGGAGAAGCGCGAGATTCCGGAAGAGGAGGACTTCTAAGGTCATATACATACATAGTAAATCAACTGTCAGAAGTAGGGGTTTCCCGGTAGTGGTCGCATGAGTTCGTGAGCCTGTGGCGTTTATGGTACGCATTGTAATGTATGTGCTGTTTACGATGCATTTGCATATGCTCGAGGTGTTTATGATACGCTTTACATATGCTCGCGGTGTTTATAATCGTTTTACATATGCTCGAGATGGTCACGACGCGCCTTACATGTGCTTACGGTGTTTGTGCTGCGCTTTACATATGCTCGAGGTGTTCACGAAGCGGTTTACATATGCTCGCGGTGTTTATGATGCGCTTTGAGTATGTTCACAGTGTTCACGATGAGCTTTACATGTGTTTACGGTTTTCACAATGAGCTTTACGTGTGTTCGAGGTATTCACAATGAGCTTTGCATATGCTCGAGGTGTTCACGAAGCGCTTTACATATGCTCGCGGTGTTTATGATGCGCTCTACATATTCTTCTGGCGAATGTGGCTTTGTGACGAATGCGCAGTGCGAAGGGAGATTGCATGTCCTGCAAATTGCGCAGTATTCCATTTTTGAAGGTGTGAATGTCAAGAGTACATTCTTTCTACCTCCAGTGTGGACTTGCTCTGAAGATGACAGTACCCAGGATTGATCTGATAGGAGCTACTCCCCAATGATTGAAATATTCTGAGACCAAAATGATAGAATTCAAGCTGGAGAAAAACATCCTGATAACAATATCTACGTAGTTCACGTTTATGTCCTCTGCGCAGACTTTCGTTGTGGAGAGAGGGGAGCTTATGAGCGCATACCAGATCCTTGCTGAGAGACCGCTTTGACAGTGCACAGAGGAAAACAATTAGATATATGCAAGCTCTCACAGCTTAGAGAGGACATCAGTGAAACGCAAGCAGCACATAGATTGTGATTCATCTTCGCGCAGAGCTCGCAAGCATCGATAATGAGTGGAATAGCCATTAGGGATTACCACGAGTTTAAACATTCAAGGGTGTACATACGATATACTCATTAGAAGTACGATCTCCTTATAAGCAATTCTAGCAATGACCCATTTAAAGGCGGCTGGTCGAACTCCAAAAATACTCATTTTCCAAAGTAATCAATTAGGTAGTGGTCTGTCCACAATGTGACCCGATCCTGCACGGTTGGCCCTATTATTGAGCTGCTCAAGCGTACGCTTCAAACGTGAAGTCGCCGTTGCCGAAAGTATATCCCACAATGCTGTTATCGCTGATGCCAAGCGTCTGAATATCGGCCGTAGACTGGCTGACCTCCTCCCAGCTATTGCCATTGAGCACGGCCAGCCGCAGCTCAGCCACGTCATCCTGGGATGCAAGCTGGGACGACACCAGCACTTCCGCCAGCTCGGCAATCATCGCGGGCACGGTCGTCGCGGGCTGCATCGGCAGCACCACCGTTTGGGTGCCTTGCCTAAAATGGACAGTCGGCATCGGTGCGGGCTCTACCCTTGCCCGGGGCTCCTCTTTCATGCCTCCATAACAGAGCCGGCAAAAAACCCGTCCGCAGTGCAAAAGCAGCCCGCGCAGACAAAAGTCGATGCTAAACTATGCACACTCAATAATAATAGTTTTGGATTATTTTACTTAACTTAGGCTGCCTTAGTTGACAAGAGCAGAGGCAGTGGCAGACTCGTACTTCCAGGTGGGAGGAAGGATGCCGGACTGGCGGTAGTAACGGGTCAAACGGTGGATACGGGACTCCACGAGAATGAGGCGGAACTTGGTGTCCTTATCCTTGCGGTTGCGCTCGAGGTGCTTGCGCATGTTGACAGCCTTCTTGATGAGGTGGTAAAGGTCCTCGGGGATCTCGGGGGCAAGGCCGTTAGATTTGAGGATGCGCAGGATTTTGTTGCCAGTGGCGAACTTGACCTGGGGCACACCGTGGGAGTCACGGAGCACGACACCGATGGCGGAGGGAGTGAGACCCTTGCGAGCGTACTTGATGATCTGCTCCTCGACCTCCTCGACGGAGAGCTTGAACCAGCTGGGAGTCTTACGGGAGTAAGGCACGGCCGAAGCGGCCATGCCCTTGCCAGAACTGTGCATGCGACCCATTTTGCAGTACTTCTAAAATGTGTGTCGAGGTGACTTTCTTTCAACTGATCTTGTGATAGTGGGCCTGCACGGCGGTGCTGGTACGACCGCCGGAGTGCCAGCGGTCATGTGATAACTCCCAACCGAAACTTTTTATTCGCGTTAACCAGGAGAGGCCCACTCACGGCCCCGCAGGGTCACAAAATGATGACTCACAAGCCCTAAGACCACTCGCGTGTACCTTGGCCGAACGCATCGAGTGTCCTGCGATGCGATGGCACCCAAGGGATCGATGTAGATAATAAAACAGATCGTAACTAGACAGGAGATAATAGTGTATACCTTGAAAAATATGTACTTGATATCAAGCTTTGATCAAGATTTGAAAAGAGCGATCCTCAGACCTACTTGAAGCGAAAGAAGATGGTCTCAACGGCATGAAATGCAGCATCCATGCAACGACATAAAGCTACTTGATATAGCAAAGAAATTACAAGGCAACAACATCGTGAAACCTTAAAAGTGGACAGTAAAGTGCGATCAAGTGTCGCCAGTAAAAAGCACACCATTAAATTATCTCTATATGTATAATCACTATACTGATTTCACAGACGCGTGTAAGTGAGAAGACTCTTGGTGTGCGCACAACCGCGCCTCTATACAGCTACATTAGGCAATAAGTCAACAGGACCAGCATTCAACGGGGTCAAAATAACGCCAAGCCGTATGGGGGCAGTCATTATTCCAAAATCAAGCAACACATTTATATAAGTCAGCCTGGGTGAGTAACAGGCCACCCACTAGGGAGACGACGGAGTAGACCCGACATGGTATTTAGCGGCGTTGCTTTTGATACCGGCACGCGTATTGATGGCGGTGCGGAGCCGGTAGCTGATCATGGTCAGGTCGGCCATGAGCGTACGAATGTTTTCCTCGAGTACCGCCATACGGGCCAGAATCTCTGCTCTGTCAGCGCCAGGCATGATTGGGTGTAATGTTGCGAGGTCCACTGGTGAAGTGCGAGGGGCGGTCATTGGGGCCAAGCTACGGGTTTAGCGGGTGGCAGAGGGACCACAGGTCAGGAAGCCAAAAGCCTTGGGATGCCTTAGGGGTTAGAAGCCGGTTTTTTTTTATGAGGATCACAAGCTTGGGGGGACCCTATCGGGTAGAAGTCTAGGGGATGCGTAAGAATTGGATGCCAACGGATCAAAAGCCACGGGGTATACGGGGGTCAAAAGGCCAAAACGTATATGGAATCATAAGCCCAAAGGGCCAGCGCGTGTAGTTTGTGGGAGGCCAGGCGGGGCGTCACCCCCAGGGGCCCCAAACCCGGGGCACCCTTTGATGCTGGCGGTTTTTGGTTTGGGTGGGCGGGGGCGTGGAGGAGGGCGAGGGTGACGGGGCCCATGGGCTGGGGTCAACCCCGGACGCCGGGAGCCATGCACGCATATGCTAGCCGGAGTAAAGATCCAGTGTGCCCGGCAGAAGCCAACCAAGTGCAAGTGATTGGAGCGCGCCTCGAGGAACAACTAGGGAGACGGCCGTGAGGCGGGGCGAACTGGCTTCTTCCACCGCATCTCGATGCCAAAGCTGTCCAGCACCACCACCATGACCTTGCCCACGGTGTTCACGGCCAGCCGCAGCACAGGCGACCGGCGCAGCCAGTCGGGCCGCGACGCCGCGATGCGCAGCACCAGCAGCAGTGCCAGCAACTTGGCGGTGTCGATCAGCAAGCGCCGCAGCACGCTTTCCACCGCGCTCGCCGTCCACGTGCGCACCGCCGTGTACAGCAGGCCCAGCCACTCTCCCAGGGACGGCGCGTCCGCTGGGGCCGCTGGCGCGCCGCCTGCCTCGTACGGGTACGGTACTGCCAGATCCAGGGGGGCCACGGCGCCGGGCAGCACCGGAGGGTACGCCGACTGCAGTCGATCCACGATCTGGTCCGCCTGCAGCTCGGAGCGGTCTTTCTCACTGAGCCCGAACTCCGAGAATGCTGCCGACGTTCGCGGCCCGGGCGAGGCCAGGATAGGGTTGCGCAGAAAGTGGCTGTAGCTGGAAGTCAGGCTTCCTGCCGAGAGCCGGCGGCTGTGCGGGCGCGAGGGCGGCGCCGCCGCGCTCGCAGGCGGGCCTGACGCGGGCCGTGGGGTGGGGCGGGTCGCGGGCGCTGACTGGGGCGCGAGCCGCGCCAGGCGCAGCGCCTCTTCCAATTCCGACCAGGCTTGGCTCAAGTTTCCGGTTTGGGCAAGGCCCGCGGTACCACCAGAAGCGCCTGCTTGGCTTTCGCCGCTGCCATTGCCCGAACGGGCGCTCGTGGGGCCCGATTGGGATGTTCCGGAGCCCGGAAAGCTGGGGCTGCCCAAGCCCGGTGCCAAACCCCGCATGGTCTCCAGGAGATACTCGACGTACTGTAGCTTGGCCTCCTGCTTGGACATGCCCTCTCGCGACTTCCAGGCGTCCCATTTCTGCTGGTTGGCCCGGGACTGGGGGTCGGAGCCGTGGGGCCGGGGCATGATGCCCTCGACGTTGCCCTCGGTGGCCTGCTTGTACAGGCCGTAGAGCTGGACCTTGCGCTCTGCCGGCGGCTTCCCCAGCGCATTGGGGCCCTGGCTCAGCGTCTTGATGGTGGTGATGGCCTTGAGAAACGCAGCATCAGTGGGGGTCATTGCACTGCTACTGGCCGGATCAGGGCAGCTTTGTTTACCGACGGTGTGGGGGGGAGTGTCACGTGGGAAGTCGACCCGCCATGGAGGATGGCGAGCAGTGCTGACAGTGTGGGCGAATCAGGAAGGTGCGGACGGATTGGGAAGAAGTGGTGCTGTTGAGATGGGCGAATTGGGTTATTTTGGGGATATGGGGCGGTGTTTTGCCATTCAGAGGGGCTGCTGCGGGGCCCATGCCATAAGGCGCCGCCTCGAGGCCCCGCGGACACGACAAGGGACCTCCCACCGCGGTTCCATGTGACAACCTAGGTGTATACCCAACTATCCCGCCATATCATTGAGGTTGGTCAATCGCCGCTAAAATTAGGGGGATGGTGATAGACTGTACCGTAGTGCTGGTGGGAACCGTACCCTGGAGGCATGCATTATCTTGCAGCGTTCCGCTGGTATCTCGCATGAGTTTTATGTATCAGTGCAGGATGTGAAAACTATGGCGAATGGGGAAGTAATAAGAAGAAAAAACAATAGCCAAGCGCAAGCAATTGATCGTGCATACATTGAGAGAGCCTACTATATGGAAGCATGAAACGGATTGAGGCAAAACACCCATACACGCAGGGAGATAGAGATTCATAAAACTAGACATAAAATTAGAGAACAGGCCCTGACATGTCATGAGGGTGGCACTCCTAGGCGGACCGAGTCATCTATATGGGGTGACGATTCCAGTAGAGGCATCGAACAAGTAAGGTAGGGATTTCAGCTTCTCGATGGACTGATAGTTTTACCATATCTAGCTAAATTAGGAATGTGTCGATCTGGCTTCGGTTGGCAAAAACTATCGATCGTAATGAATACGCAACTAACATCCGTCTTACATCAGTATCGGTCTGGTATTAGCAATTAAGGACTGCTTCCTATCCATCTTCCTAACAACGTCCCATGGCCCTCCAAGGATCATATAAATTGCTAAGGATTCAATATTTCTCTAGGGATTACATCACATCCCTAAGGGCCATCTAACACCCCTGTAGAGTCTGCATAACATCCCTAAGGACCATCTAACACCTTTCCAGAAATCACATCACATCCCTAAGGACCATCTAGCACCGCTTCAGAGATCACATAACATCATTAAGAATCATCCAGTATTCTTCCGAAGTCTCCAGAGGATCTTTTAGGACCACTCAACATTCTTCCGAAGTCCTCAACCCTTTATTAAGAACCATCCAACACTCTTCCAAAGTCTCCTAGTTAAGAACCACCTGACATTCTCCCAGAGTTTTCAAATCATCGTTGAGGACCATCTAATATTCTTCCAAACTCTCCAACCATCATTTAAGGACCACCCAACGTTCTCCCCGAGCTTCCAAATTATCCTTACGGCCCATCTAAACCTTATCTGAATTCACCCGAGGCTATTCAATCGTAAAATTTCCCTCGGCCATCAATCACCATCCACCTCTCGATCTCGCTTCAACGAGCCCATCATCCCTCATTCCCCGATCACCAGCCGATCTAGGCGTCCCAGTCCAGGCCCGCTGCCAACGGCGGTCGGGCCCGGGGTAAGGGTGACGTGTCTCTCCCAGCCCCGGCCCCGGTGACTCTTCTATCACTACCTCAATACTGGCCCTCCAAACCACCACCACCCCTTCACCAAACGCCCGTGGGAAACCACCCTTGTCTTTCACCCACACTAGTTGTTGACCTCACTGTCGTCCCCATCCAAGCCCCCCATCAACCCACGCAGATGGCCTGGCTTTTGAGAGTTTCCTCGCTGGACCAAGCGCAATTGGGCTCGCCCATCGGTGGGGTGCTCTACACCCTGCGCGACCCCCTGGACGCAGTGGTGGCTGCGGTCCAGAGAAACAGCGCCGCCCAGATCTTCGTCGAGGCCCCCGCGGCCACCGACGCCGACGCGGCCACGCGCCTGCTCAACGCCGGCACGCAGGCCCTGGTCGTGGCGGCCGCCCACGCCGCAAGCCATCCATGATGGTGGGAGGATGTATTTACGAGATAACGTAAAAAGAAGGACAGGTCC
>JANIWM010000089.1:2361-25943 GCA_030555655.1 Starmerella floris
TCTATACCAGTCTATAAACCTGACATACTCTCTACCCGTCTGTAACCTGAACATACTCTCTACCCGTCTATAAACCTGAACATACTCTATACCCGTCTAAAAATCTGATCACACTCTCCGTGCCTCATGCCATTGTATACACATCTAACACAGCTCTCGATCTCTACCGTCATGCTCTCTGTATTCACTCCCATCCCAATTCATATGTTCATGTGTTGACGCTCTATATTGTTTACACATACCCTTCCAATGGACGCTCTCGCCATCTCATACCCTTTTTCAGCATCTAGTCCTCTCTTTCAACATACCCTTATTACACGCACCTCATACGCTCACCGTACCCTGATCCCTCATCACCTCCGCCTGCAGGGATATCCACAGATGCCGCGAAAACCTCGACACTGTTCCTAGATATCCGATCAAGACATAGATAGTGCCGTAACTAAAACCCATCTGTAAAAACGTGCGATCGGCAGGGTTGCGGGAGCGGGCCCGGGCCGACGGCTGGACGGCCGCCGCCGCTCCGGTCCCGTGCTGCTCGCGGTCCGGGCGTGCTCGCAAAAACCCGGCCCCGGCCCGTCCCTCGCCAAGCCCTGCACCCCGCCTGCACCCCCCTGCGCACAGGGAATAGAATCGCGGCGCCGCGCCGGGGCGGGGCCAGCGCCGAGGGCCAGCGCGATCCGGCCAATTCGAGGCCCGGGGCCCCCCTCGCCGCATCCGGTGGGCGGTCCCCGAAAACGGCTTCCCGGCCTGGGCGGCGGCGCGCCGTTGGCGCCGTTGAGGTTGGCGCCGGCCGGCTCACCCTAGGCGAGGCACGCCCCACCACCCTAGGCCACCGTGATTTGTCCCTACGAGGTGGCACCCTAGTTGCTGGGACCCTGTGTTGGTGCCGGACCCCCTACCCCGTTTGGGACAACCCAGCCGGCCGTGGCAGTGACCCCAGCTCAGCAGCCCCCGATTCACCCACCACCCTCACGCACAGACATTTTTCGTTGGTGTCGACCAAACAAGTCTTGGCCCGCCAACGCCCCCCAGGAACCGAAGCCCGCACAGAGATCCCAGGCCGATGGTGAGCAGCGCGAAACGCGAGCCCGCGGCGAGCGGCACGCCCGAGTGGGACTTCACCCAGTGCTTTGGCGACAAAAGCGATCTCGACAACATCACCGAAGGCGACGTGATCTCGGCGGTGGAGTTCGACACCACCGGCGAGTACCTGGCCACCGGCGACCGGGGCGGCCGGGTGGTGCTGTTCAAGCGCGAGGAGCCCCCCCGGCGCCGGGACGCCGGCGGGGTTGCGCCCCCGGAGTACCGGTTCTACACCGAGTTCCAGAGCCACGACCGGGAGTTCGACTACCTCAAGTCGCTGGAGATCGAGGAAAAAATCAACCAGATCCGGTGGTGCCGCCCCACCAACAACGCCCGCTACCTGCTGTCCACCAACGACAAAACAATCAAGCTGTGGAAGGTGTTCGAGAAGTCGATCCAGGTGGTGTCGGAAAACAACGGCACCGACCACCTGGGGCCGCGGTCCTTCGCCAACGTGCCCATCTCCCAGCTGCGGCTGCCCCGCATGAATCTGCACGACACCATCGTGGCCACGGCGCCCCGGAGGACCTACGCCAACGGCCACGCCTACCACATCAACTCCATCGGCGTGAACTCGGACGGCGAGACGTTTTTGAGCAGCGACGACCTGCGGGTCAACCTATGGAACCTGGACCAGCCCGACCTCAGCTTCAACATCGTGGACATCCGGCCCGCCTCCATGGAGGAGCTCACCGAGGTGATCACCGCCACCGAGTGCCACCCGGCCCACTGCAACGAGTTTATCTACAGCACCTGCAAGGGCAACATCCGCATGGCCGACATGCGCGAGCGCGCGCTGTGCGACCAGTACGCCAAGCTGTTCGAGGACCCGCTGGAGACGGAGGGCGAGTCGTTTTTCACGGAGATCACGTCCTCGATCAGCGACATCAAGTACTCCCGGGACGGCCGGTACATAATAGCCCGGGACTTCATGTCGGTCAAGATCTGGGACGTGGCCATGGAGCGCCAGCCCGTGGAGACCATCCACGTCCACGACAACATCAAGCAGTGGCTGTGCACGTCCTACGAGACCGACTCCATCTTCGACAAGTTCGAGGTCGAGGTGTCCGGCGACTCCCGCAGCATCATGACCGGGTCCTACTCCTCCAACTTCTTCATATACCCCAACGCCATCGGCTCGGCCGGGGCCCCGGGCCCCGGGCTGGGCCCGTCGTTTGCCGGCGACGCCAAGGGCCAGTCCGGGCCCTCGCATAATCCCCGCATCCCCGACAGCCCCTACGAAGAGGACGAGATGGTCAGCGACGGCACCGACGGCCACTCCGACGACGAGGAGTCGGAGGACGAGCCCAGGGGGCTGTACCGCAGCCGGTCCCGCCCCAACCGGATCGACCGGCCGCGGCGGGCCGCGCGCCGCGACGTCCACGAGCTGTTCGACATGGACGACCACTCCGACGACGACGACCGCGAGGTCATCACCCTCACCGCCGACAAAAACGTGTTCCGCAAACGCAGCCAGAACGAGCGCGCGCCGCGCCTGCGCATGAGCCGCCGCAACTCCAACAAGGTCGACTTCCGCAAGAACATTCTCCACCTCAGCTGGCACCCCTTCGAAAACACCGTGGCCATTGCTGCCACCAACAACCTGTTTATGTTCAACGCGCCTCCGTGAGGGCGCAGGGCGCCAGCGCTACCACGCCGGCAAAGGCGACGGCCGCTCTTTCCTTCTTGGGCCAACCGGCCGCACCGGCCACCGCCAGCTCGAACCGCACAGAGTTCCACGCGCCGCGATCACGGCACAACTCGATAATCCCGGCACAACTCGATAATCCTGGCACGAACGACAATCGCGCGGAGCCACCTGTGCTCATAGAACATCGACGGCGTGGGGACTGCATTGAGACGTACTATTTACGGGTCTTACATATGGTTTTTGTATTGCTGGAATGTACATCGTCGGATTTCTGATTGATAGGCATGGTATAGAGTTTTAGATAGATATAGTTCGCAGGAATGGGTGAGCCAGCGAGGGGCGACATTATTTGTCTCCTGATCCCCCTGGGTGAGGTTAGAGAGGTGAGGGTGGTGAGATGTCCTTCGGTGAGAGAGGCGTGGGAGTGCTAGGTGAGAGAAGTCCAACGGTGGCTGCTCGAGCTTTGAGGCGAGGATGATATTTGATGCTAGAGACAAAGTGTATATTCGGTGCTAGAGACAAAGAGGTTATTCGGTGCTAGAGAGACAAGGAGCTTATTCGGTGCTCGAGACAAAAAGGTTATTCCGAGATAGAGAGACAACGAGCTTATTCGGTGCTCGAGACAAAAAGCTTATTTAGTGATCCTAATAAGTAAAAATCTGGTATAATGAGACGAGCAACATTTGACGGAGATATTGTGGACTTGAGTTCGAACGACAGGATCGAATGGCTTTCATGGTTCAATAAAGACTTAGAATGAGCTGAATCGTGACGAAGTTTGCAACACTTATATTTGGTAGAAGGTGGGCGTTATGAGTACTCAGGGATTGATAAACTAGCGTCCTTAGCACGAAAAGTTTGAGAAATTACTAGAAATGAGAATATGAGTATATAAAATCGGAATATCATATCAAGGAAGGTATTACCAAATGTGGAAAGTCTCAAGGAGTACCGTGATCTCATAGACGCGCTCAAGTCTGTGGGCGCTCGCGTGCTCACATCCTCAGCATAGCCTCTGCGTGCGCTCACGGCTCATCAAACTAGCGCTCGCACCTCAACCCAGTAATGACACAGCCATGAAGTTACTAAATTGGGAAGGCAACAAGGAGCCAAACGAGACGACGCGCTCGCAACCTCACACTCACATCCTTAGCGCATGCGCGCTCTCGCCGCTAGACAGAAGCGTTCGCGCCCCAACTGAGTGGCATCGGGAAAAATCTATAGCTGCAAAGTTACCACATTTGGAAGACCACGAGGAGCCGATGTGAACCCTGCGCGCATATCCTTGGCTCACACTCGCTCCAGTCTCAACCCAGTCGCGTCAGGAGAAATTCATAGCCTCGAGATTCCTAAATTCAGAAGACCACCAGGAATCTAAATGCGGTTCCGTTCTCCGCGCACACGCGTCTCGCCAAAGTAACGCTGTCGTCTCCCCACACTGGCCCTCCACACAGCTGTGCTCCCATCCACCGGCTCGGGCACTCATCGCACAAGCCCTAACTACGCGTAACTCATGTATTACTAGATAACTTAATTTAATTTTACCCCGCTTAATCCTGCTTGCGGTGGTTCGTCGGGCCCCAGAACAACGAGGTCTGGCCGTCGCCCCAGAAAAACCGGCGGCTGCGCAGGTTCTGGTACGGCATCTCCGGCGGCCACTCCGAGTCGGGCAGCTTGTTCAGCTCCTCCAGGTGGTGGATGTGGTGGACCTCCCGGGGGTACACATACCACGCACAGGCGGCGAGCAGCGGCACGCAGGCCAGCGAGATGTTGCGCCAGAGAGCGGTGGTGCCCCGGGCGTGCTCCTCGCTGTGCTTCTCGAAGCTCTTGAAAGCCTCCGCCTTCTGCGGGTTCGGCTTGAACGTGATGTGGTGGTTGGACCGCGCGGCAATGCGGCTGGCTTGCACTCCACGACGCAGCATGTTTTTTCTCGGTTGGTGTTGTTCCAGAGAAGCGACGGCAGCTGGCAGTTATCTTTGTCATTATTGGACCCGGCCTTGGGCGTATGGCGGCGCCGAGGTGGTGTGGGGGAGCACCTCCCTACTGTGGGCAGGGCAGTGATAGCGTGAGCAATCCAGCTGATGGGACTCCAGCTTGAGCGCGCTCCCAGCTTGAGCTGCCAGGGCGTCGACGTCCTAGCTCGAGGTGGTTGAATCCCCCCTTCCAGCTGGAGCAGCCGTAGCGGTCTCCCAGCTCGAGCAGCTGGAGCCACCCTACCTTACCTCCCAGCTCCCAGCTTGAGCCGCTGGAGCTACCTCTCAGCTTGAGCCCCTGCTTGAGACCCAGCCTCCTACCCCCGACCACCAGTCGCAGGTAATGATTCTCACTGGCCGAGACTCGCAGCCCATATGCACGAAATGATACCCCAAGGGCTCTGAAAAATTCCCTGCACCATCCAAGGGCCCAATGAGGCAGTACTTCGAAACTGGCCTATGACCAGTTTCTGTGGGGACATTTTCGCCGTAGGGACAGCTGTCGCCAGGCCCTTAAATTTTATACAATCAGTAAGTACGTAGCGGTGCTATATCCAGCTATACCAATCGCGCTGACCATAACAAATCCTCCCGCGACGTTGATTCACTCTCGCCATGCCAACCGTAGCATCGCGCGGCCCTTTGTCCAGGGCTCGTAGTGGCAGCCCTAGTGTCTGGGCGCAGCCCGCCTGCGGAGCGAACGCGAATTGATCGCTATCTATATATAATGCTGGGAGCGCCGCTGAAAACGGCTGGATCCGCCCCTAATTACCGTAAACAAACCGTGGCTGCCCCGGCCCGGGCGCTAAGGCGGTGAGCCCGCGGGCACGTCACCGGCCTCACGTGGCCGCGGTGCGCCCCGGCAGCCACCCAATCACCACGCCGGACCGCGTCCAACACCGTGTTGGTGGGAGTCCCCTAGTCACCGCTGCTTATGTCATCAGCATCGTCAGTGCCCAATCCGCTTTTCACCCCCTTTCCCACCCATCTTTCTTTTCTCCACCCCCCAAGCAAGACTAGAGAAACAATGTTTAAGTCTGCCCTTCGTCTTTCTCCCCGGGTGTCGGCTCTGCCGCAGGTGTTCGCCGGCGCCGGCGCTCGCCGCGGTTACGCCAAGGCCGCTCCCACCGAGGTTTCCTCCATTCTCGAGCAGCGCATCCGCGGTGTCTCCTCCGAGGCCAGCCTGGACGAGACCGGACGTGTTCTGTCCATCGGCGACGGTGTCGCCCGTGTGTTCGGTCTCAACAAGATCCAGGCCGAGGAGCTCGTCGAGTTCTCGTCCGGCGTTAAGGGCATGGCCCTGAACCTGGAGGCCGGCCAGGTCGGTGTGGTGTTGTTCGGCTCCGATGCCCTGGTCCGTGAGGGTGAGACGGTCAAGCGCACCGGTTCCGTTGTCGACATCCCCGTGGGCCCCGAGCTGCTGGGCCGCGTCGTCGACGCCCTGGGCGCCCCCATCGACGGCAAGGGCCCCATCCAGGCCAAGGAGCGCCGGAAGGCAGAGCTCAAGGCCCCCGGCATTCTGCCCCGCCGCTCCGTGCACGAGCCCATGCAGACCGGCCTCAAGGCCGTGGACACCCTGGTGCCCATCGGCCGTGGCCAGCGTGAGCTGATCATTGGCGACCGTCAGACCGGTAAGACCGCCATTGCTATCGATGCCATTCTCAACCAGAAGCCGCTCAACGCCGGCTCCGACGAGGCCAAGAAGCTGTACTGTGTCTACGTGGCCGTGGGCCAGAAGCGCTCCACCGTGGCCCAGCTCGCCCAGACCCTGGACGCCAACGGAGCCCTCAAGTACTCCATCATCGTGGCGGCCACCGCCTCCGAGGCCGCTCCTCTGCAGTACCTTGCTCCCTTCACCGGCTGCGCCATGGGTGAGTGGTTCCGCGACAACAAGCGCCACGCGTTGATCATCTACGACGATCTGTCCAAGCAGGCCGTGGCCTACCGTCAGATGTCCCTGCTGCTGCGTCGTCCCCCCGGACGTGAGGCCTACCCCGGTGATGTCTTCTACCTGCACTCTCGTCTGCTCGAGCGTGCCGCCAAGATGTCCGAGAAGCACGGCGCTGGCTCGCTCACCGCTCTGCCCGTGATCGAGACCCAGGGTGGTGATGTGTCCGCTTACATCCCCACCAACGTCATTTCTATCACCGACGGCCAGATCTTCCTGGAGGCCGACCTGTTCTACAAGGGTATCCGCCCCGCCATCAACGTCGGTCTGTCCGTGTCCCGTGTCGGTTCCGCTGCCCAGGTCAAGGCCGTCAAGCAGGTCGCCGGCTCCCTGAAGCTGTACCTTGCCCAGTACCGTGAGGTCGCCGCCTTCGCCCAGTTCGGCTCTGACTTGGACGCTTCCACCAAGCAGACCCTGACCCGTGGTGAGCGTCTGACCCAGCTGCTGATCCAGCCCCAGTTCTCGCCTCTGCCTGCCTCCAAGATCGCCCCCATCATCTACGCCGGTGTCAACGGGTTCTTGGATACCGTCCCCATCAAGGACATTGCTCGCTTCGAGGCCGAGTTCCGTGACTACATCCAGTCCAACGAGAAGGGCATCGTGGACGCCATCGACACCAAGGGCGAGCTCTCCAAGGAGGAGATTGCTCAGCTCAAGGAGGCTACCACCAAGTTCGCTTCCTCGTTCCAGTAAACGATTAGATACTAGTCGAAAAATAGCTATGCTAAATAGATACGATCTTAAGACAAATAGAATCAATTTTAGTACTTGTATCATAATTCGAGCTAAAATCTTGAGATTTAGTCATTGAGTCTGAAGAAGCGCGCCTTGTGTATTCACTGGAGAGGACTTACTATGAGCCAGCGTAATAAACACGTTTATTTGGTTCGGTATGAAAGATTAGTTACTATGTAGCCTTTAATCCATTTGGCTTCGGGTGGGCTGCTTCTAATTATGCCGCGTGAACAAATTTACTCAATTTGGTAATATCGACTATGTAGGGTAAACTAATGCGGAAACGGGCATACTAAATTGGGTGGTATGTTGGCTATCATTTATTTGGTTCGGTATGAAAGATTAGTTACTATGTAGCCTTTAATCCATTTGGCTTCGGGTGGGCTGCTTCTAATTATGCCGCGTGAACAAATTTACTCAATTTGGTAATATCGACTATGTAGGGTAAACTAATGCGGAAACGTGCATACTAAATTGGGTGGTATGTTGGCTATCATTTATTTGGTTCGGTATGCAAGGCTAGATACTAGGTAGCCATTAATTCATTTGGCGTTACCTGGGCTGGTACCAATTATGCCTCGTGAACACATTCACTAAATTTGGTAATATCGACGCTGCGGGGTGTTACTAATGCGGAAACGTGAATACTCATTTGGGTGATATGTGGGGTTATTACGATAGGAAGTGAGATCGTTTACTCATTTTGGTAACACTACTGTGAGCGGCGAACGGTACCGTGAATACCCTATCCGATACTCTACCAATGTGGTGTTTCTAAATGTGGTGTCATCGTGAGCAGATTTACTTAATTCGGTAGTACAGTATGAGAACCTAAAGCACGTGAAACTCAATTCGGCAGTTTATGCTTGAGAGTTGTAAGTGTGTGGGAATTCATTAAGTCGCAATCACTATTCGGTGGTGGTGCTAGGCGATAACTAAAGGTACCGTGAACATGAACTACGTTCGGTATACACTCGAGAGGGGCAAGCACGTGGGGCCTCAATTAACCAGCGGCGGGAAGCATACCATTCGCGGTAGTAGAGCTATCTTGGCTTTTAAGTCAGCACTGTCCATCGCGAAGTAGTGTAAACAATTCGTTAGTGCATATCATTCGTGAGTACATACCATTCGTTAGTGTCATTTGGTAGTGTAGGTGCGCTCAATTCGGTAGTATGTCAACGTGAGTTATCGGACTCCATTGACTGGTGTTACTCAGGTGGTCCGCGTATAGATTAATATTGTATGTGCATGTGAACGTGGACTGCATTGATACGTGTTACTATGGTTGCGCGCTGTCTCCACGTATAATTTGGTATATGCACATGTGCCCTAGTACGTGTATAAAATAATTTGTTATATGGCGTGAATTTTTACATCTGAGCACTATGGGATGGCACTATGTGGTCCGGGACAGCATTGTAAGTTGTACTCAAAGATGCTCTCCGTGCTCTCTCATACTAAGGAGTTTGTACGGTCTAGGTCTACACCAGAGAGAGTTAAATCAATTGTTTACCCCCTACCCTATATCCGGCACTGATGTGGGAGCACTTGGCGGGCCCGAAGGAATCGGTGCCGCAATTGACGGTGGTGCTGCTCGGGTCCGAGGTCAGCGGCCAGCTGTCATTCCTGGGCAGAATAGACCCGACTAAGGAGGTGGTGACCTACCACCACCAGGCTGTGGTCAGTGAGGCCGGAGAGACCCAGGTGTGCATCGATGCGTTCCTGCTCAGCCGGCCCCGGCCCGACGTGGTGTCTCAGCTGAGCTGGCGCGGCCCTGGGCTCGTGGTGGCCAGCTTCGACTGGCGTGGCCCCGACCAATGGCCCCGCCACCTGGCAATGCTCGAGCATATCGCCCAGCACCGCCCCGGCACCAAGTTTGTGCTCACCAGCCACAATCTCGACCGCCTGGCCGAGGAGGCCGACGACACAGCACCTCTGAGCCGGGAAGTCGATGCGTGCCACCAGTTTCTGCGCACGGCCGCGCTCAAGCTCGCGGCATCGGCCCTGATCTACCCGTTGCAGTCTCAGCCGGCCCCGATCTGGCGCGCGGTTGTGCTGCGCGCTGCCGGCGTGACCGACCCGGCCGCACCGCCTCTGCCCCCGGCGAACTTCGTGGGGCAGCCCGTGGTGGTCTACTCCCCGGAGCTGGACCCAAGCTCTCCGGACTCGCCCCAGAAGATCCTGACGATAAACCCGGAGTTCGATTATGCCGCCGCGCACGCCAACGCGCTGGAGCTGCGTCCCCTGGCGCGATCCGCCACGCCGCTGGCACCGCCAGTGGCCTCGCTACCGTTGCTGCTGGAGCGGGTCATTGCCGAGTACGGCGCAAAGTCCGGCTCCAGTCCGCCGCCGGCCTCCAAGCTGAACCGGGTTGTGGGCGCCAACGACGAGCATCGCATGCTCAGCGACTTTTTCAATGCTCTTGCCGAGAAGTCCACGTGAATTACGAACCTATTTATTGCATGTATTTGAAAGTTATCGCTTAATATGGAAATGACGCCTGGATTCTCCACCGCTGGACTTATTGGAGCTGCAGGCTTGTAATAAAAGCAGTGCCTTGTTAACGAAGATACCTAAAGAAGAAAGTGATTGGAGTAAGAACCAATATAAGGTGGAAGTTGACCAACTAATGAAAAAAGTGATGGGAATAATAATACACAGGTGCAGGTTCACAGTCAAATGGACGATTAACGAAAAAGTTGGCCAAGCAAAGTGACGGAGCAGGCTCACAGCGAGTCTGAAGCAGTGACTTGCCAAGCAATCAAAAAAGTGATGGAAGTAAGAGCTCACACTTCGTGGGCAAGCAATACCTAGGTAAGGAGATTGACAAACTATATTTAAGGTATCGAACTGGCCCTTTTAAGTTTTTGAAGAAAGATGGCGGGGGTCGAATTTGATGTACTTATAGTTGCAGTATGTCCTCATAATTGCGGTTTGTCCTCATAGTTGCAGTTTGTCCTCATAGTTGCGGTTTGTCCTCATAGTTGCGGTTTGTCCTCATAGTTGCGGTTTGTACGCATAGTTGCAGTTTGTACGCATAGTTGCGGTTTGTACGCATAGTTGCAGTTTGTACTTATTGTTGTAGTTGTACTCATAGTTGCAGTTTGCACTCACAGTTGCAGTTTGTCCTCATAGTTGCAGTATGTCCATATAATTGTCCTTGTCCTTGGACGCGCATTAATATATGTATAAATATATTGGGCTCTATCTCCACTTGCGTTTGTATTGACCTCATCCGGTTCTTATCTGTGCATCCGTGTAAACACTTTGTTAGGCCTATTTCTGCTTGAGGCCCTTCTCGCTGTCAGAGCTCACAGGTCGCAGCAAACACAGTTAAGCGAATCCTAATCACTAGTGCTTGGTGTCCACACCTCGCGCTTCGAACCCCATCTGGGCCATCTGGCGCACCAGAACACAAACCGAGCCCGAGAGTCTCTTACTAGACATGCTGGGTAGGTAGATCTCAGCACTCTGGCATTGCAGTTATGCTAGTTCTATTGTTGATGCAACACCAGGCTCAGAAGTTGAGATCATGATCTAAACTATTTCCCAAAAGTATGAAGAGAGAATGCCACTTATCCCACGCTGTGGTTCTTGGGCCTGCCAGGCAACATGTATATCGTCTTGGCCGGCAATGTTGCCTTCGTCGCTGATGCATTTGTTGTCACTAATGCTATTTCTTTTGGTTCCGCTTATGCTATTTCGTCAGTTGCTTCAGCCTCGGTCCTGTGAGTTGGGCCTCCTTCTTGTCCTGTCTATGTACTTCGGCGCTACTTCATGCGACCCTCACAGGCCCCCGATTCGGTGAGGTACCGCACCCATTTGAGAGTGGAGTACTTGGAGTCCTCCACCACCTGCAGGGACTGCACGCGCAGCGTGGAGCAGGTGAACATGTTGATGGCGAAGCTGAGCAGCACCGGCCCGTTGCCGCCCAGCTCCTCGTCGGCGGCGATGCGCAGCACCGCCTCGTGGTGGCCCGCCAGCCGGGCGATCTTCCACTCCACCGCCGTCTTCTCCGACGAGAACTTGGCCTTGCCCGACGAGGCCTTGAGGCGCTGCGAGTTGCTGGTGCTGGTGCGGGGCAGCGGCACCACCACCACCAGGTTGGTCAGGTGCTTTTTGGGGTCTAGGCTGCACCGCACGCGCACGGTGTGCTCGCCCGGGCCGGTGGCGCCGGCGGTCACGGCAAACGGCACCTGGAGGCCGCGGCTGACCCGGTAGCGCAGCAGGTCGAACTCGCCCTCGGGCGGCACAAACTGCACCACCCCGGCACTCTGGAACGCCGCGTGGTCCACGCAGGCATGCAATTGGCTGTTCTCCAGCACCGAGAAGTTGTCGAGGTTGACCTGGCACCGGGGCACGCCGCTGAGGTGGGCCTTGACCTTGAGCAGGCCGTCGACGCTGGCGCTGAGCAGGGCGCCGTCGGGGGCGAACACGGCGTTGATGCGCTCGAGCACGTCGAGGTAGATCTCGTTGCGGCGGTGGCGCACGTCGCCGCGGCGCCACGGCACGTCGGACTCGGTGCTGTGCAGATCGTAGCGCGTGGCCATGACATTGTTGTTGCCGGTGCCGCTGTGGGGCGTGCCGGTGCCGTTGAAGCCGCCGCTGCCCATGGTGGCGGCCACCATGCCGCTCTTGGCGCTGGTCAGCGTGCGCTTGAGCGAGCTGACCACACCGCCCCCGTGGTCGCCCGCGGCGGCCTCGTCGCGCCCGCCGTCGCTGCGGTCGTCCATGGCCCGCGACAGCTTGAGCACGCCGGCCTCGGTGTTCTGCGGGTACCCGAAGTCCACCAGCTCGTCAAAGATCTCGTAGATCTCCGACACGTACCGGTAGCAGGCCGCCTCGTCGAACCGGCCGAGCTGGGCCGTGCACACCTCGCACAGCCGGTACAGCGCCTCAAACACCGCGATCGCGTCCACGTCCGAGCGCGTCACCGCCACGATGAACAGCTCGTGGTGCCGGATGTGGAGAAAGCTGGTCGAGCCCATGGTCAGGATCGGCGACGCCCCCTCGGGGCTCGAGATCACCTGCACCCGGAACGCGTCGGTGATGGCTCGGCGCAGGCCCTCTTTGTAGACCCGCGACGCCAGAATCTCGCCGCGCTGGCCGTAGATCAGGATCGCCGAGATCATGGGGGGAGGATGGCCCTAAACCTCGGGCCCCGCCATGTAAACAGCCCAACCCCGGCCAACGGTGGGGCGGGCCAATGCTGTCAGACGTGCGCGGGGTGGGTCGATTTAGGGATGCAATGCGATGGACGGCGATTAAATGGGCCCCTTGGATGTGTCATCTGAGGGAGGGGGATGGCTCATCGGATGGGTTCATGAGAGAGGACATCATCAGAAAGGACAACTAAGGGGCGCCTGATAAGCCCATAGAGTATCAGGGGGGGATGGGAGTCCTTTAGAGAAACAAGTGAGGGGAAAATAAGGAAGGAGGCTGATACTCATGAAGTCCGTTAGGGAACGAAGGAGGGAAGGCTGATGACCCATAGAGTCCATTAGAGTAATAAGTGAGGAAAGTTTGACCTGTTCCTCAGATTTGTTCATCAGATTTGTTTGTCAGAAGGGCAAGTGAGGGAGACTGTTCGTCCGTCAGGTCCCATTACAGGAAGAACTGAGGGAAGACGGATGGGCCCACTGGCGTCCATTAGAGGAATCAGTGAAGGAAGGCTGATGGCCTATAGAGTCCATGAGAGGAACGACTGAGGGAATGTTGACGTGTTCATCAGACTTGTTCATCAGATTTGTTTGTCAGAAGGGCAAGTGAGGGAGACTGTTTGTCCATCAGGTCCCATTGCAGGAACAAGTGAGGGAAGACAGATGGGTCCACTAGAGGAATCAGTGAAGGAAGGCCCATGGTGTCCATTAGAGGAACGAGTGAGGGAATTGACGTGTACATCAGATGTGTTCATCAGAGGAACAAGCAAGGGACGGCTGATGGCTCATAGAGTCTATCACAAGGATAAGCAAGGACTGTTATGATTTTGTCCGTCAGATTCCATTGCAGGAACAACTGAGGAAAGGCTGACGTACCTTAGAGAGTTAGGGGAACGAGTGAGGGAAGACTGATATCAGAGCCCATAAGAGGAACAAGTGAGAGACCACTGGTAAGCCGAGCGAGCGAAGTGGGTTGCGCGTTGTACTTATATGTTTACTGGGATTCCCAGACCCACATAGAACATTGAGGATGCTCACATATTGTCAACTTCGAGGGCGGATGCATTGCATCTCGTTCCACCCATGTCGCACAATTTCACGTTCACACACTCATCTCTTACATCCCGAAATTCACACAGCACCACCAAACCTGGCACGCATTCGCCCACAAGTCATCATTCACATATTCACATATTCACATATTCAGTATTCACATTCACGTACCACATTCGCGTGTTCACACCCACCCATTCAGAATTCATATATCCACGAACCGAAGTATGCGCATTACGCAGTAAACGCATTCCTTTCTCGCGTCACAACAAACAAAATTTCTCATCCATGCGTTTACACACCCTTCCCTTTCGCGCATTCAATTTCCCTCAGTAACATAGTCAAACCTTTCCCTTCACGCAGTCAATTCCCCTTAATATGCATGAAGATATTCACCTTCACACTTTCAATTTCCTTAACAGGTAAGAATGTATTCACTCTTTCCCCTTCGCGCTTTCAATTCCCTTCGATATGCGTGTGTGTATGCGGGAGTATTCTAACCTTTCCCCCTCACACATTCAATTACCTTAACAGGTAAGAACACATTCACTTTCACTCATTATCCCTACCATTCGATTTCATCGCTGCCAAACGGCTTGTTCATCTCCAGCTCCCGCACAAGCCCATCCACGTTGGACAGATACTTGCCAAGAATCGCCTGCTTGTCTGGGGTGGTGAGGCGCGGCGGCTTGTGATGGGCGCCCGGGTACCGCGTTTCCGGCACCAAGTAAAAAAACAGAAACTGCAGGATCGCCAGCTTGACGGCGGTGGCGGTCCGCGACTGCTTGAACACATCACACACCAGCCGGGGCCCGCCCACGCGCTCGAAGCGGCGCAGCGCCTCCACGTGGCGCACCAGCGCCGCCACCAGCATGTCCACGCATGCCACCTGGACCTCGGCCCGCCCGTGCTTGATGCCGCTGTGGAGAAGGGTGGTCAGCGCCCCGTCGTTGTCGAATAGGTGCCGGGACGGCCGGTGCAGCAGACACACGCCGCGCAGCACGCGCAGAAACACCAGACACGTCGCCACGTCTGTGTCCGGCGCCAGAACCGATTCCAGCTGGGGCACGAGGCGGCCGGCCACGTTGAGGGCAAACGAGTCCTGGCTGGCAGCGAACTCCTTGGGGCTGGCCAGGATCAGCCGTTCCAGCGCGGTCAATGCCGGCGCCAGGGCTTCGCGCCGCTCTATCTGCTGGATCACCCGTGCAAGCTCGGCCTCCATGCCAGTGTTGGGGGATGTGGACAGATGTTTACGGGGTTATATATGAGGGTGTCTATAGGGAATTGTTTATGGGGTGGTTTGTTTACAGTGTGGACTGAGAAGCTGTCCGTCGTGGGAGCTGAGTGTTGAGGGTCAGCGCTGGGAGTATGAGGTTAGTGGGAGTTTTAAGGGACTGCCGGGAGGTAGGTAGAGAGCGAGGGTCTGTCGGTCGTGGGTGCTGGTGGGAGGTATTGGGGGTCCGCGGGAGGGAGGAGTTGGTATGAGTCCTCTGAGGACAAATTGGCATTCTCTGGGAGTTCTCCGGAAGCCATTGAAAACCCCAATTGATGGTGAGAGTGGAGTCCTCAGCGCTCTCAGCCGGTTGGTTCTGGGTGCGCCAGGCTCCCTATACTGGTTCTGTAGCTGGTTTGTTTACTAGCCGGGCTCCCAGGGTTGGGGTTAAGGTCGCTGTGCCCAACGGGGAAGGTTGTCCAAGGGGCACTGGGTGTTGCTCACATACGAGCTGCATATAGTCCTGTGTGTGGCGTACCAACCACAGGGGGATTGCCCAGCAATTGCTCACAAATTCTGGCTCTCAACCTTTTTGGAAGTGGACTGAAATGTGCCTTCCGTGCTGACTTTTGTCTGGCCGCCCGATTGGGACCTGTTGGTCGAGGCAGCCCTCGAGGCCGGGGTGGGGATCCTAACCCCCTATCCCCCGGCCTCAAAACCACCCGGTCTATTAATTAGTTGCGAACCCCGGTTGGTAGCTTTGTGAAATCGCCAAGTACCGCCTTGGAACCCGCGGCGTGAGTCACAGAGTGCAAGAAACCCGGAACGTGCCACCATCATGCGGGTCGTGCTTCTGGGCGACGACGGGGTCGGCAAGAGCTCAATCATCACCTGCCTGTTCAAGGACCGGTTTGTACCCAATATCGAGGACGTCCTGCCGCCGTTGTTCTTCCCCAGCAACAATGAGGCCACTGTGGCGTTGGTAGATACCTCACCGGCGCTGGCTCACCGCAAGCGGCTGCTGGCCGAGCTCCGGCAAGCCAACTGCATCTGGCTGGTCTATAGCGACCACTACACAATGGAACGAGTTTCGCTGTTCTGGCTGCCGTTTCTACGTAATAACGGCCTGAATCTACCCATCATTCTGTGCCAGAACAAGCAGGACCGGCTGTTTGCCGAGGACGGTGAGCTGGCTGCCGTGAGCCTCGACGAGGAGGATGATGTGATCGAGTTGATGCAGGACTTCAAGGAGATTGAGAGCTTTGTGCGATGCAGCGCCAAGGCAAAGCGCAACGTCAACGAGGCGTTCTATCTGTGCCAGCGCGCCATTGTCTACCCACTGGCCCCGCTGTACGACTCTAAGGTGGGCCAGCTCAAGCCGCTGTGTGTGCGCGCGCTCAGCCGTATCTTTTTCCTTGGAGATGAGGACCAGTCGGGGGTGATGACGCGTCCGAAACTGGATCGGCTGCAGCAGCTGGTCTTCAACACCCGGCTCAGCGACGACGAGGTGCAGCTGATCCACGAGACCCTTGCGGCTCACGGCGCTGGCAAGACGGACGGATTGGACGTGAAGGCCAGTTCCCCACTCGACGAAAAGGCCAGTTCCACAGAGGACCATGAAAAGGCCCACGAGGGCAGTAATGACAATCGGAGCAATGAAAACGCCATTAGTGGCAGTAACGACATCAATCCCGGCAATGAGAATGCACAAAATCACATCCCTAATGGCTCCCACACCGGTGATGGAATCCAAACCGGTGGTGAAACCCAAACCGGTAGTGAAACCCAAACCGGGTCCATAACCCAAACCGGTAGTGAAACCCTTGATGGGAACAACCGTGCCCCTGAGGGCACTCCCGGCGCCTCAGAGGCCCCCAGTCCTGAGGCGGCTGAGAATCCTGATAACAGCCCTGTGTTGGTTTCGCCACCCTCCGGCGAGATTCTGTACGACGAGGCCGCCCAGGGCATCACGCTGGCCGGGTTCCTACTGCTGGCCCAGATCTACTGCGAGCGCGGCCGCCACGAGACGATCTGGGCAATTCTTCGCCACTTCCACTACACAGACTCACTGAGTTTGGACGAGCGGTTCCTGCGCCCCGCGTTCCACGTGGACGGCCAGAGCCGTGTGGAGCTCAGTCCCAACGGATACCAGTTTCTCGTGGATCAGTTCACGCTGTTCGACCGCGACAACGACGGCGGGCTGAGTCCCGGCGAGATCGCGCGCCTGTTTACGCCCACGCCCGGGCTGCCCTCGCTGTGGACCCAGGTTCGGTTCCCGGACTCCACGCTGCGCAACGACGACGGCTATGTATCGCTGCAGGGCTGGCTGGCCCAGTGGTCGATGTTTGTGTTCCTGGGACCGGAGGCGGCGCTGGCGTACCTGGCACTGCTGGGCTATAACCAACGCGGACCTGGCCACGCCGACGTCAAGTCAGCGCTGCGTGTGACCAAGCCGGCCAAGCGCAGGAACCCTCGCTCCCGGGTCTACCGCCAGTCGGTGGTTCAGGACCGCCAAGTCTTCAACTGCGTGGTGGTGGGCAGCGCCGGTGCAGGCAAGTCTACGCTGCTGTCCTCGTTTCTTGGCGCGCGCGCCAGCCCCGCCCACGGACCGCCTCACACCGTCGTCAACTCGGTGGAGCTGCCGGGCGGCCGCCAGAGCTACCTGATCCTGCAGGAGGTAGATGCGCGCAACGACGATGCGCTGGCCGCTGGCGCGCTGGACAAGTGCGACGTGGTCTGCCTGACCTACGACTCGTCGGACCCGGACAGCTTCGGCCACCTCGTGGCGCTGCTGCAGCGGCGCCCGGAGATCACCGCGCTGCCACTGGTGTTCGCCGCCCTCAAGGCCGATCAGGACCGCGCCCAGCAGCGCTGCCACGACCAGCCCGACGAGTACACGGCCGGGCTGGGCATCGCCGCCCCGATGCACGTGAGCTCCCACTGGCCGTCCAGCCTTAGTGCGCTTTTTGTCCAACTCGTGGAGGTCTCCATGCACCCGGGGTCGGCCACTGTCACCCTTCCTGGCGAAGACATGGAATCCTCCCTTCTGCCGGAGCTGGCGGTTGCCTCGGTCGTGGCGGCAGTGGCAGCCCTGTCGTGGTGGTGGACCTACCACCGCAAGCCATAGGCTTGATGACATGCAGTGTTGGGGTATGCCTTTTGAACTTGAAGGCACGAATTTTTGAATGAACAAGCACATCTGTGAGGGACGTACTTTCGAGACGAGTAGGAGATGACATAGGGAGAATTATTTAACTTAGAACAGGACCTCCCCAGATATGAGCAAAGAAAGTATGAGTATTATGAATGTATAATTAATAAACGATTATGTATTGTGAAAGGTGAAATGTGTCCTATATCAACGGAGGAATGTGACTTTATATCGATAGCGGATTATACAATACGGATGGAGAATGTTCGTATGGGTGAGACCAAATCATAGTGGCTTGTGGACAGTGTATCTGATCGTGTTAGGAGGGTGTTTTAGGTGGCTTGCGAATACTACACTAGTCGAGATTGAAAAAATTGAAAGGAAGCTGTATAAGAGTGTTACTTTCGATATGTGACATAAAGGTTTCATGTGTTTGACCAACCCCGCTGGCAGTAGTGGTTTAAATCATTATGAGGCACCAAATTAGGAAAGCTCACACCTACCTCGATGTGACATTGGAAGTGGAGTCACTGTGTTGCCGATTGAGATTCGATCACTGATCATGAACATGTGCAGAGCTAAGTTACGACGACATCCACCTAGTCTGGGTAGTGATTGGGTTCAATAAAAAACCGTTTGGGATCTTGCTAATCAATACCCGTACGACATCGGAAGTCATTGGTGTCACTGGGTTGCCAATTGTGATTTAGCCCCAAATTTCTGACCATAGCGGAGATGAAACCGCACTCACAAACTTTAGGATGAGTTGAAGTGGATTAACGCCCTTTTTGTTGTTTATTAGGAAAAGCTTGACCAATCCTGGTATTACGTGGGAAGCAGATTGGGTTCCGAGTAACCCATTGAGCGCCAAAAACGTGACAAAAGTGGAGTGGTACAAGTGGGTTTCCAAATAGGATTCGATCTTGAGCTCCTGAACATGGCGAATTCTCGACTACAGCCGAGATCGATTGGGGCCGCTTCATCTTTTTTGTTACAAAAAAGTTCTGGAAAACCAATCACTTGTCCACCAACCTCGACATAACTGGGAGTGAATTGGTGCCATTTTCTGTTGGCCCCCAATTGGAGAACAGTTCTGGAAACCTCGGTGTGGCGTTGGAAGTAGAACGGGTCCATGGAGTTACCAATTGAGATCATGCCCACCAACCTCCACGTGAGGTTAGAAGTGGATCGGTACCCCTGTTTTGTTGTCAATCAGGAAGATTCTCGCCAACATCTGTGCGACACTGGAAGTGGATTGGTGGTACCGGGTTTCCAATTGGGATTCGAACATTTGCTCCTGAAGATGGCGGAGCTGTGACCACACCCACCAACTCTGGGGCAGAGTTGGAAGCGGACTGATGCTACTTTTTTTCACTCCTAATTAGGACCAGTGTTAGAAATAACCCCTAATTACGTTGGAAGTGGTTGGTGTTATTTCGTATGTGGTACCGCTTGAGAATTTCCGACCAACCTAAGTATGACGTGGATTGAGTCATTTCTATTCAATTGAGATCGTCCCCAGCAACTCTGGGAAAAGTTAGGAGTGGATTGGTGAAACTGACTTGCCAATTATGATTCGATCACAAGCTCTTGAACATAACGGAGTTGAGACCCGACCCACCAACTCTGGAAAGGATTGGAAGTGGATTGGTGTCATTTATCTTTGTTTGGCGCCAAAAGTTCTGCAAAACCCCGGTATTCCATTGGAAGCAGAATGGGTCCAATGAGTAACCGATTGAGATCGTTGAAACATACGCCGATGTGGGGTTGAGAGTGGATTGGTGCTACTTTCTTTTTTGCTGCAAATTGAAATTTGGATCAGTGGTATGGCGTTGGAAGTAGAATGGGATCCCGATTGAGATCATTCCCACCAAGCCCGATGTGAGGTTGGAAGTGGATTGGTGCCACCAAGTTGCCAATTGGGATCAGATCACAAGCTCCTGACCATAGCGGAGTTGTGATTACACCCACCAACTCTGGGGGAAGTTGGAAGTGGATTGGCACCACTGTGCCAATTGGGATTCGATCACAAGCTTCTGAACGGGGCGGAGCTGTGACCACACCCACCAACTCTGTGGGAGAGTTGGAAGTGGATTGGCACCACTATGCCAATTGAGTTCAGATCTGCCGTTTGTTACACGGCACAATTAGATCTGACCCACCAACTCCATTCCGGAATGAAGCTGGTAAGTGGATTGGCGCCACTTTGCCAATTGAATTCCTCCGCGAAAGCGAAATAAACCCGTCACCCCCATCCGAAGACGGAGTTGAAGTGGATTGGCACCACCCTGCCAACTGAGTCTGATTCGTAATTCACGAATCAAACCCGCCAAGTCCATCCGAAGACGGAGTTGAAGTGGATTGGCACCACTTTGCCAATTAGATTACTTCACCCGCAGCGAAGCAAACTCACAACCTCATCCCAAGACAAGGTTGGTAAGTGTATTGGCGCCACTTACAGGGCCATGGACTTGGCCACCTACGGGTAGGACAATCTGCGGCAGCCAGAATACCTGGTAATGCCCGCAATCAATTAGCCCTACGTGTCTTTTTCTAATTCCACATCCAAAAGACGAAGATGGGAATTTATATCAAGAAGGCCCCATAGAGTAACAGTGCTAGCCTGGCGCCCCGGTGGCTGGGCTCTCAGTCTAGTGCCAGAGTTATGGTGTACTCTGAGCACCCATTATTCCTGTGACCTCAATGATATTGATACGCTTGTATGTCTGACACTGTGCTCTACTTCAATTGCGCAAGACCGTCTAAAAACCTTCCTGAAGAACGCCCACTATACGAGGGGGCCTCCCCCATAGTTTCTTTTCTCCATTCCAATTTTAGAGAATCCTGCACTCTATCTGTGGAACACAGTGCCAAACTGGCTTCGCTCGGGCTCAGAGCCTACAAGGTATCGCTTGGGGGGCTGCGTAGTTTTTTTTTTATCGCAGCGCGCGCCGGACCTACCGAGTTCCGCTCCAAGTCTGCCCCTTACCCGTCAATGACATTCAGATAAACTCCAGAGAGGCCCCCTCCGGTATGATTACTGGCCGACATATCTTGGGTCGAGACACAGACTCTTTGCGAAAAGATGTGATGAGGAAGAAAAATGTGGGACACGGCAGTCTTTTATAGTTGTTTGAAGAGCGGATTAGGGTGGTTCTTTGGCACTGGGGCGGAGTAAACAAACAAATTACATGCAGATGAGTGCGGGGTGGTGTCGTCATCTGCGTCCTAACATGCGCGTTCTACAAATGGCGCAAACATAGCCGATCAACGAATTTGATTTTTGGTAACAATTAGTCTCATCAGTAAACATCAAATTCGTTTTTCCAGACTTTAAAAAACAGGCGAATTGGTTTTATGGGTAGTTGGAGGCGACAATACCGTGGTCGTGGCGGCAAAATACTGAGAACTTCCGCGCCAAACCCCATGCCCACAGTGTAATGTCAACAACACCGACCCTTGCAGTCCAAACCCTGGATGTCTAAAGAAGCCGATTGAAGATCTCCAGAAAGAATTTTGCTTCGTGAGTTTGAGGAATAGAAATCCTTTGCGCTAGCAGATCTGCCTCCCGACACTCCCATTGACCGTTGAACAGAGGTGGTGTAAGCCTGCTCAGAGGCTTGTTGGTTCCGCGCCTAACCCCAATATTATATTGTGGAATTGGGATATCGTAAAAAGAGCCTCTCACAACGTAGACGTCAATTTGCATTGGCGAACGCTCCGCAGAGGCGATCAATCTATTATTAGATAACGGGAGGAGGCGCAGCGGTGTCGGGCCTCATGAGATGGATTTCAAGCGAAGGCAAATAAAGGGCTTTATTGGCACAATCGGGTCCATATGTCATTATATAGTATCATCAGTGTGAGCGCCTGAGGTGCCCAGACAGTCCATGTCTCACCTGGACCGGGATTGGAGTGAAATCGCTATGATTATCCAAAAAACATTCGTCAAGGAGCTTGATGTAAAGCTGAATCTCACTTTGGGAGTAGGATTCGACGACGTGACTTCAGGCACTATTTGTTCTTTGGTACTGAAACAAAAAAAGCTACGTGACTACCGAGCGCCGAACCTAAGTCAGGCCTAAGGGTAGCTATTTTATACAATGACCTGCGCACTAGATTATGTACTGTGGTGATCACGAATCCCCATCTTTGCCAGTGGTTAGAAAAAGTCGTCATATCATTATCATTTAGCATTATTAATATAGGATGGATGGTGGATTTATCTAGTATCCGCTCCATATGTACATTATTTGTCCACTTTATCCTGATCCTGGACTTTAAGGGTCGCGTCGAGGTTGAATCCAGGCGGGTTGACCTCTCAAGAGTTCATGCATTATAGTTGATCTAGCGAAATCGACCCAGGCATTCTTTCTACTCCTGCGGTGATCATCGTCAATCATAGTGTTGACTAGTTTGAACGGGTGCCTAGCCATTCCATTGTAGCATTAACTAAAGGCATCGCATGGGACCTTGACGATTGCATGAGATCCTGGTGATGGCATTAGGTCTTCGCGATTGCACTGGATCATCGTGGCTGCATCGAGAATTACATTGCACTTTCGTGATTGCGTGGGATTCTGGCGATTGCATTGGATCATCGTGATTGCATTGGACCATTGTGAATGCATTGGACCTTTGCGAATGCATTGAATCTTTGTGAAGTGGACCATCGTGATTGCATTTGACCTTTGTGAATGCATTGGATCTACGCGATTGCATTGTGAATGCATGCAGGGGCCTTTGTGAACGCATTGGACCTTTGTGCATTGATACTACATGATTGCATTGTGAATGCATTGGACCTTCATGAATTGGACCATTGTGATTGCATTGGGGATGGCATTGAATTTCGGCACCCAGCCCGGTCTCGTCCTTATTTTGATTGCTTTGCGTGGGCGTCGACCAGCAGCTGGAAATGCTGGGCGATTTCCTGGGCCAGCGCGCCCGGAATGTCGCCGAGCAGCGCCGCCATCACGAAGTAGTTGTCGTACAGCACCGTCTCGTCGCCCGCGGCCAGCTTGGAGATGAACAGCTCGTAGGCCTCGATGATGCCCTGCAGGGCCGGGCGCAGCCCCTGCTCGGGCTGGCCGGGGCACAGCTGCAGCACGCCCGACAGGTAGCTGGACACCAGCTGGGTCAGCAGGTGGGGCCCGCGGGGCGGCGCGCCCGCCGGGGTGGACGCGCGCAGCACCGCCGCCTCGATACTGCGGGCCTGCTCCTCGCACACGGCGCGGATCAGCGGCCAGCACCGCGCGGCCACGGCCGCGTCCAGCCACTCGGGCACCCACTGGCGCAGGCTCGACTCCTCGGCCAGCCGCACCGCCAGCAGCAGCCCGAACAGGTCCCCGGCGCACTGCGCGATCCACCCCTGCAGCACCGACGCGTAGAACGCCAGCGTGGGCTCGAACACCTCGGTGAACGGCGCGGGCTGCCCCGCGATCAGCGGCGCGACCCGCGCCTCCATCTCGAAGCTGTCGGCCAGCGTGGCCAGCAGGCTGCGCACCAGGATCTCCAGCGGGTACTGGGGCAGCGCCGGCGGCGGCACCGCCGTCATGTCGCTGCGACAGCCACCGGTAGAACGCAGGCACTCCCATTGTGTAAATTAATTAG
>JANIWM010000090.1:0-25740 GCA_030555655.1 Starmerella floris
CAAAAAGTGCTAACAACTCTCTAATGACAATTTCTAACAAAAAGTGTTAACAACAATCTCTAAAGCGGCAGTTACCAGCAAGAATTCCTGACAATTCTCAACGAGAACAACAACTCAAAACAACTGCTAACAACAATTCCCAACAATTTCTAACGGCAATCCCCACCAAGAATATCCAGCGAAAACGCGTAGCAAGGATTATTGATGAGAATCACCTAGAAAAATTAATGACGTTGAAATATGATTGCACAGGTTCTACAAGGGGGATAGTTCCATGGTCAGATCGACGCTAGTTTCACCGCTGGGCATTCATCGGTCATTGATCAAGATGAGCATGTGTTGCTCGCAAGGAATTACGTTTCCTAAATAAGGACCATAAACGAACAAGTAAGCAAGAGGGTCAGCATTATATGGAAGGTTTTTCTCCGAGAATCTAATATATCTAATAACATAATAAGGCACATGTGTAGCGATCGTGTGCATGGCCCATGGCCAGTAGAGTATTTATCCGGCGGTCATGTTGTGTTCTCGTCCAAACAATACATTGTGTATATACTTGCGCACCAATTGGCCAACCTCGATGCCCGCAACAGGTGTTTATTCTTTCCCTGCTCCTGTTCGGGCCTGCTCGGACCTGCTCGGCCTGCGCCCCTATTTGGGATCGGAGCTCTACCCCTGACGTGTGGCCGCCGTTGGGACCACCAAGCGCGGACCCAAGGGACCCCACGGCTCCCATCTCCCATTTGGGACTTGGACCCTACCTTTCACCTGACCGAAAAACTATTTCACCGCCCGGCCTTGCCCGTTGATCTCGACTCCTCACTCCCATTGTAAACATGTTCGGTGGACCTGCTCCTCGCCCCAGCAAGGAAGAGATTGCCGCCCAGTACCTCGAAAGCCAGAGTGTTGTCCTGACCAGCCTTAGCATTGCTGCTGCTCTGTGGTTCACGCCGTTCGCTATCGAGCTCATCAAGGGCCGCTTCTAATTTGCCTCCCGTCAGTTTAGCCAGACCCCGGGCGGCCGGCCCCCACTGCGCCCCGCCGCGCTGGGCCCCTGCTGGACCCCCGTCGGTCTACCGTGCCCCACTTAATTTGCCCCGTCCAACCGCCCGCCTCATGAGCACCAGGCTGCCCGCCGCCGTCCAGGACCTGGTGAGCCGCACGCTGTGGGCCACGTTCCGCGTGACCCCCCGCCCCCGCTCGCTGGCCGACAGCATGCAGCTGTACACGGAGATCCAGCATGCCGTGGCGCCCCACGGCGCGATCGTCCACTACAAGCAGGCGGTGTGCCCCGTGACCAAGGAGCGGCTGGACAAGCTGCAGGTGCTGGTGGAAGACCGGCAGGCCGCGGCCGACCGGGTCGACGTGGTGCGCCACGGCGAGCAGCTGGTGGCGGCTCTGAGCCCGCTGGAGACCGAGCTGGCCACCCGGTTCCGGGACGGCCGGCTGCAGCTGCGCAGCCTGACCCGGGACTACCAGCGGTTCAAGAACTCTGTACATACATAGACTTAAGCCCCGATCGGCATTGTAGCTTGGCCCTGTGCTATTTTGGCGCCAATGGATCCACTGGGTTTGTTTACACCGTGGTGTTACCTATTTGGGTTACGCTTGGGTGGTGACTTGGCTTTTTGCTCGTCGCGCGGTTACTCGCATGATGTGAGGATCCCATGGCGGTGGGCGCGATGTTGTTCACCCATCCCAAGTGTGGACCGGGGAGGCACGGTCATATCCTCGCTCCGATGCCAATTCTTGGAGTTGCGGTTCATGGACTTGGTTAATGTGACCAATATTATAAGATATAGTGTTCATCTGTCCTGTCTTGCATTGCTCTGGTTTATTTGTTCACTCTGTTGCGCACTCATTGTTCTTTCATTAAACTCTGATCTTTCATGATTACGTCTTAATATTTACTATTCTATCTTATCATTCTGCTTTGTTCACTACCTTGTTCTTTCATTGTTCTTTTCCCTTTGTCTTATGGTTCAGGATCTGTCTTATGGTTCATGATCTGTCTTATGGTTCATGATCTGTCTTATGGTTCAGGATCTGTCTTATGGTTCATGATCTGTCTTATGGTTCATTGTTTCTCATGGTTCATGATCTTTCTTATGGTTCATGATCTGAATTGGTTTATGATCTGTCTTATGTTTCACGATCTGTCTTATGTTTCACGATCTGTCTTATGGTTCACGATCTGTCTTATGGTTCACGATCTGTCTTAGTATTCATAATTCTGTCTTAGTATTCATGAATTTGTCTTAGTATTCATAATTCTGTCTGATTTTGTCTGATTATCCTTAAATCTGTCTTTCATCCCTCTCAGGTTCACATTCATCATGCTCGTTCTTCTGTTTTCATTTACAACTGTCTTGGGATTCATGATCTGTCCCGTCCATGCTCATTCTTATTTCCGAGTCGCGTTTTCATTCATTGTTCGCTCACATTCATTGCTGTTTTTCTCATTAATTGTCATTATTGTCTTAGCGTTCTTATGTATAAGTTATCTGGACTCGATCCAGCTGTTGCTCATTTCCCGTTGGCGCTCCACCCACCGTCGATCGCGCGCCTTCAAAACGATCTCATTACATTAATCATTACTCTATTTACCGAACAACCCCGAGCCCTCGGACCCGAACGGCTTCGCCTGGCCAAACATTCCCGACGACTGGTTGCTCTGGCCAAACAGCCCCCCGGACGGCTGGGCCTGGCCCGACTGGCCAAACAGCCCCGTGCTGGGCTGGCTGGTCTGATTATTGCCGAACAGGCCGCCGGACGGGGCGGGCTGGCCACTGTTGGTGTTGCCGAACAGCCCGCTGGACGGCTGGGTGGACTGCGAGGTTCCGAACAGCCCCCCGGACTGCTGTTGCTGGTTGTTGCCGAACAGGCCGCTGTTGGGCTGCGTGGGCGGCTGGCTGGCCCCGAACAGGCCGCCGCTAGGCTGGGATGAGGACTGGTTGGCGCCAAACAGGCCGCTGCCGGGCTGGGCCGACGCCGAGGTGGAGCTGCCGAACAGGCCGCCGGTCTGGCCGGCCTGGCCGGTCTGGCCGGTCTGGCCGGTGTTCCCAAACAGGCCGCCGGACTGCTGGGGGTTTTGGGTGGCGCCCGCGTTGCCGAACAAGCCACCGGACTGGGTGTTCTGAGTGGTGCCGGATTGACCTGCGTTACCGAATAAACCGCCGCTCTGCTGGGTGGTTTGAGTATTGCCGGATTGGCCGGCATTGCCGAATAAACCGCCCGTCTGCTGGGTGTTTTGAGTATTGCCAGATTGACCCGAGTTGCCGAACAGGCCACCGGACGGCTGGGTGTTCTGAGTCTGCCCGGAATTGCCGAATAAACCCCCGGACGGCTGGGTGTTCTGAGTCTGGCCGGAGTTGCCGAATAACCCCCCGGACTGCTGGGTGTTTTGGGTACTGCCGAAGAGTGGTTTGGACTGGCCAAACAGCCCGCCGGATTGGGGCTGCTGCCCGGCGCCGAACGCGGGCTTGGACTGGCCGAACAGCCCACCGGATTGGGGCTGCTGCGACGCCTGCGACTGACCGAACAGCCCGCCGGATTGGGGCTGCTGCCCGGCGCCGAACGCGGGCTTGGCCTGGCCAAACAGCCCGCCGCCACTGGCCGCGGTCCCCGGGGCGCCCCCGAACAGCCCGGACGGCTGCTGGGGCGGCGGGGCCTGGCTCGGTTGGGGCGGGGCCTGGCTCTGCTGCTGGCGCTGCTGCTGCTGGAGCTGCTGCTGGGCCAGCACGTGGGAGGACGGGATCTGGGCGGCGAAGGACTGCGGGGCCACGGCGGTGACGGGCAGGGCCTTCTGCTTGGGCTTGCGGGGCACCAGGCCCAGGTCCTCGTCCACGAGCTGGGTGTCGTTCTCGATGAGCTGGGCCAGGAAGGTGATGCCCTTCTGCTGGGCGGCCAGCACCTTGACGATGAGCTCGAGCTGGGCCGAGCTGGACTCCCAGTCCAGGCGGGGCCCGGGCTTGTCGGCCGGGGTGGGCGCGGCGTTGTGCGGGGCGCCCGCCGGGGCCGGGGCCGGGGCGCCGGCCTGGCGCTCCTTGAACGCCTTGACGCGGGCCCACGCCTCGTTGAGGCTGCCGAACACCGCCGGGTTGTCGGCCTTCTGGATCAGCTCCTTGACCCGGCGCTGGAACAGCTCCTCCTGCGGGGTCAGCACGTGCCCGCGGTTGCTGAGCACCTGGATGCGGATGGCCAGCTCCAGGGCCCGCTTGGCCAGGCGGTGGTGGCGCTCGCGCATCTCCAGCAGCTTGACGGTGGTGTGGAGGTCGTGGCGGTTGGACAGCTCGGTGAGCTTGTCGTTGATCTCGTGCATGCGCACGCGGTACGCGTTGACCTGCTGGTTCTGCAGGTTCATGCGCTTTTCCAGGTCCGTGAAGCCCACGGCCAGCACGGGCACGCTGGCGGGGTCGGGCCGGGCAATCATCGCCCGCTCCCACTTCTGGGGGTCCTGCCCGGGCGGCATGACGTACTGCTGCGCCTGCTCGGCGGGGACCCGGTTGTAGAAGTAGTGCTGGAACGCACACGCGGGGCTCTGCGGGTTCCAGGCGTCGTGCACCCGCTGCAGCTGGTCCGCAATGGGAACCGTCTGTTTCGCGTCGACGGCCGGCGTCTGCGCGTTCTGCACGGCGTTGTCGCCCGCTTTCGACCACGAAAAGGACACGCTCATCGCCGAGGGGGTGGTTGTGGGGTGGTTTGTTTTTGCTTACCCAAGCCCCCACCACTACGCTGGGCCCGGGACACAACGGGCCCGGCGGGGGCAATTGGCGGGATATCTGGAACGGGCCGGTGGCTCACGCGCCCAATTTGGCAATTGCGCTGCAATTGCCGTGCTGCTCACGGGGACGGGTTCCTGGGACAGGCGCCCCGACGACGAACATCGCTTCACATAACGAGGTGGTGGGTAGTGGTGTGTGTTTACATGGCAGAGGTGGGTGGTTCACATAATGTTAGAGAGCAGTTGGGCAGGTGTGTTTACATAGCGAGATGGTGGTCCACATAATTGGAGAGTGGCGAGCAGGAACGGATTATGTAGTGGTTATTCGGCGGTGGGTGGTGCTGGTACTAATGGCACTTGGAACGAGGGTGATGGTGTAGAAATGGAATAGCATAAACAGACGAATCAAACACATTCACAACAGACATCATGCCGACACAAGAATGAAAAGAGAAATACGAACAGACGAATTGTGAACAGACACAGTTATGAACAGACACAACTACGAACAAACACCTGAACAGACACAAACATAAACAGACACAATTGGGAAGGGACACAATTAAGAACCGACACATAAACAGACACAATCATAAAAAGACGCAGTTAAACAGACGCAATCATAAACAGACGCAATTATAAACAGACGCAATTATGAACAGACATAATGATAAAGAAACCCATAAGGAACAAGCGCAATCATTAACAGACGTAAGCATAAACAGACACAACCAGAAACAGACAGACAACCATAAGCATAAGCAGAGACAAACATCAAAAATACACAGCTACTATTGCAATCGCAAATACACAAGTTCAACCCCGTAACACCAAATCAAGCTTTCGAACTGGGAAAAACGCCTCCTGAACCGAACCGATCAAGCACAACTCTCTATTGAACCGAACCCAGCAAGTCAGCGCCGAATTGACATCCTTGGCAAGTCCGCCCGTCAACCATGTGCCATTTGTATGTAAACAATCTACTTACTGCATTGGGTACTCCATATGATGTCATGCACCAATTGTCGTTAGCGCTCGCGGGAGGCTCATATTTGCGAATCTCTCCTTCCTTCAGCTCCCAAAACGGAAATTTGTTTACTCTCCCGCTGTTTACACTATTTCCCTGGTTTCCACCAGGCTTCCCTGCGTGGTCCCGTCTGGAGGGGATGCATCACCTGACCCTTGCCTTTGTCAAATCGCATCCTCCCTATTGGATCTCCCCCTATTATGCCGAGACCGCCCGCATACAAGTACGTCGAAGCCGTGGACACGGCGCCGCTGCCGTCGGATGTGCCCGAGGTTCCCGAGGTGGGGGCCACCAGCGCCCCGCTGAAGTCGGCCTCGTTCTTCATTGGCGCCCGGTGCCGCCCCTACAACGACGACTTCATGCAGTGCAAAAAGGACTCCCAGGGCAACCCCACGGACTGCCTGAAGGAGGGCCGCCGCGTCACGCGCTGCGCCGTGTCTGTGCTCGACGACATCAACAAGCACTGCCTCAACGAGTTCCGGCTCCACTGGCAGTGCCTGGAAAACGCCAACCACGAGTTCTACCAGTGCCGCCCGGCCGAGCGCGTGCTCAACAAGTGCGTGTTTGCCAACCTCCAGCTCGAGAAAAAGATCCCCGACGCGCCCGTGCAGATCCACGAGGTGCAGCGCCCCCACCAGCGCCCCGCCTTCGAGGACCGCGCCGGCGTGCGAGCGGAGCGCCAGTAACTCCCATAGAATAGCCCTGTCCATAAATAATGATAAACTTCACCGACCATGCCAGCGTGGGAGTATGAGCGTGCGAGAATGGGCGTGCGAGAATGGGCGTGCGAGAATGAGCGTGCGAGAATGAGCGTGCGAGAATGAGCGTGCGAGAATGAACGTGGGAATATGAATGTGTGAGTAGGGGCGAGTGAGTATGAACGTGTGAGTATGAATGCGTGAGTAGGAATGCGTGAGTAGGAATGCGTGCAGGCGTGCGAGTATTAACATCGGAGTGGGCGTGCGAGTGTGGGCGTAGGCATGACCGTATGAATGTCAGTGGGGGTTTGCAAGTGTGAGAGCGTGCGAGTGCAAGCGTCGTGAATGTGGGTGGCAGTGAGTGGAGTGCATCATTGCAAACACGCGAGCGGGCCCTTACGAGATAGTGTGTGCACAGTGGTGGAGTACCGATCTGGTACGAAGGCCAGCAGCTCGTGTCGACGTCGCAGCACTCGACCGTACTAGAACTTATATATTGGATAGCGCCTATGAACATACCCCGTCTGTGAGTCGGTGGTAACTCTCTGCTTTTAGAGGCTGTGTCGGCCGAAAAGACGCCAATTCCGGGGTTCGAGATCCAGGAAGCATCTGGTGGGTCCTTTCACGCTCCGATGAAACGGAGGGCACTAGACCCTGTAATCTATCAAGTGAATTGACAGTGCTTCTTGTGGATGTGTATAGGTGCTTCTCCTTGTGCTCATAGGGAGTCTAATTGTTCTTCTAGTTGTGCTTCTGATGGTGCTTCTGGCAGTTCTTCTTATAGTGCTTCTATGTGCTCTACTAGTCATACTCTGAGATCGCACTGGTTATTGTTCGGATTGTGGTTATATTAGCCGTTCTACTTCTGCTTCTGGCTGTGCTCGGATAGTCGTTCTACTTCTGCTCGAATAGTCGTTCTACTTCTGCTTCCGGTTGTGCTTCTAGCAGTAGCTCTGATGTGCTTCTAATAGTCGCTCCCAGCGTACTTCTACATATGCTTCCAATAGTCGTTCTTACTGTGTTTCTGATGCCTGCTTTCAATGGCGGGATTATGCTTCTCCATAGTAGCCTATAATAGTGGCCAACAACAGCAGCGGCCCATCATGGTATTTTAATAACCTTTTTATTATTTTTATGGTGCCAATTCTCGTGGCATTTTATTTGCTGCTTCATTTTATATATAGAGTAGCCTTCTAAAGCTTTGTACCACCCTTTATGGGCCTTTAACTGCCTTATTGGGAGTAGCCTTTTATGGTAGCCTTGGATGCCGCCTTTGCTAGCCCTTCTATGCCCTACACCTCAATATCGCTTCAGCCTCAGAACCAGACCCTGGCTAAAAGGGTGGTTCAGGAACCCTTGTTGATCCCGGCAGCCCACCTAGCCCCGGTCCTCCCTCTTGATACTCAGTGACGGATTGGGCACTGGCCAGCACTTGGGGAGCCCGGCAATCACAAATGGAGGAATTCTCGACCTCGAAACGGGACAAGCGGCGGAAAAGCATTGCCGCCAAGGTGCGCTACCTCAATGACTCCTTCGAGCACGACCGCGACGCCTACTTCTCCGACCTGCTGTACTCCATGCAGTGCCAGCTCTACGACATCCACAACGGCAGCGACCCCGAGTATTTGGAGCGGGTGACGGATCTCGAGGAGATGCGCGACTACCGGCTCATGGAGCTGTACCTGTGGGAGCAGTACCAGATCAAACAGGCCCAGAAGCAGTACGAGGAGGAGACCAACGCCGCCATGGCCCACCACGAGCACATGATGACGATGGTGCGCCAGAAACTCAAGGCCCGGCTCGAGAACCAGCGCAAGCGGCTGGCCGAGGACCGCTCCCTGCTCAACGTGGGCACCGACCAGAGCTTCTTTGCCTTTGCCGCCAACCCGATGATCCCCACCACCCGCTCGGCGGCGGCGGTGGCCCTCAGCGGCACCGAGCGCCGCACCCTGCGCCGCCGCGACGTCAACCTCAACTCGGACCTCAGCGGGCTCAGCGGCACCGAGTCGGGCGGGCTCCCGACCGCCTCCAACGGCGGAGCCGGCCACGGCTCGGGCTCCAGCGCCCGGCGCAACCGCGTGGGCCAGTCCGACGACTCGGCGCTCAGCGGCACCAACGCCGGCACCGACCGCATGGACTTGGAGCTGCTCAAAGACATAGAGAGCCCCCGGGGGCGGGGCGCCGGCAAGAGCTACAACGGCGTCAAGACGCTGAAGAACGACGAGGGGCTCGCCGATCTCGCCGAGATCAACGAGACGCTGCGGCAATTCCGCCGCCGCTTTGGCGAATAGCTCGCCGCAGCAGCGCTTGCGGAGCCGGGGCCTGCTTGCGCCCCTGCGGACTGGCGCGCCCCGGAATCGGCGGTTTATGATATCCTTGTCTTTATATATAGCTCATTATTTATTCTATCGGATGTTTCCCCTTCAAGCCCCGAGGGCTTGTTTTTATCCTTCGGCGCTTTATGGATGTTGATTAGGTTCCACGAGCTCCCAATCTCCCAGTCCAACCCACGGTGCACCATACACACGCACACACACGCCCTGGGTGAACCGCTATGTCTGCATTACTCAGGGCTAAGGCACAACCCAGGAAGCCACGGCAGAGCCCGAGTCATCGAGGGTTTCCAGGAAACAAGAGGGAAGGAATCACAGCTGAATCAGGTTGATCATCCCGCATGTCTCGATGATATAAAGTTGGACGAACACAACGATTGCCTTGGTATAGGTAGTAATTTTCTAGATGACAATACGCAAGGAGATATATAAGTAGATCATACATCTGTTGGATGGACCCTTTCGCTCACAATGCAGCACAAACATCCCAGAATCCAGCGAGGAATAGTAGTGGGATTGGTGTATCGAATAGCGTGCCGATGAGTTCTGCCAAGAGCACAAGAAGAATTAGAATTTTGTGAGGAACATACACACCGATTCAACCCCAGGAATTAAATTCGTAAGGCACCTTCAGGGCACAATCATATTACTGGTTGTAAAACACATACCGTACCAGAGTCACTTCCTCATATGGAGTTCCCATCATATATACTGAAACGAGATATTAGCCAGATTACTGCTTACAGAGAGTCCGTTTACGACTCCGTTGCTAGAATGCGAAGCGGCTTTCACTAAGTTCATTCGATTGAGGCTTTTCTTTTCCGCAAGCCCACGTTATATCTATCGCTCATCGAGACTGAACATGTTCTCAAGCGAACGTTCCTATAGAGAGCACCCCCTAGCAAAATTATGCACTGGTCGTCAAGCCCCTTTAGTGTTATTGCAATGCACTCAGCTTGTAAACACTTCTGACAGTCGGGCTCTCTTTGCTATCGCACTCCTCACACCCGTAAGCTCATTATACACTCGGTCTCCTGCCCCTCTCAGGCTCCTTCCGCTCTCAGGCTCCTCAAACTCTGAGGCTCCTTCCGCTCTCAGGCTCCTCAAACTCTGAGGCTCCTCACGCTCCCGGTCACTTCGAGATCCCGGGGTCCTTACCCTCTAAGGCTAGTGAACTCTCACGTTCATCATATTCTGGGGACAGAATTCTCTCGAGATATCGGGATCGCCATAGTTCCCACTCCTCAAGCTCTCAGGATCTCCATGGCTCCTACTAATCAAGCTCTTGGGATCGCCATAGCTCCTACTCGTCAAGCTCACGCGATGCTCATACTCCGCACGCTCACGACTCACTCAATACTCACACTAGTCAAGTTTCATAGACTTGCAGTTGCAGCACACCCCTTCAGTCCATTCTCACTTCCCTAATCCAGGCAGACAGTTCTCCCCTGATTAAACCTGCCTATATCGGTATCGTTCTATTTTGAACTCTGAAGGCCACTGAGCTTTCGTGCTCCTGTCAAGTTCCCTAATTCACTAATCAAAGCGTGGTGCTCATCAAGCCAGAGAGGATATACCCAGCAACAAAGCCTAGCCCGCTTTGAAATCCACAGATTCGTTGCCTCTGACGATTAAACTATTTAAACGCCTTAGTTTTTCTTCAGGGCTTATAGACGCCATTTCCCAAACGGGTATGGGGCCCTGCATATAATGGGTGGTGAGCGCCCGGGCACGTGCCATGGCCGATCTCCACACACTCGTACAGGAATGGCTGCGTCTGGATAGAGACGAGCAGTCGCGGCAGCTCGTGCAGGAGCTGCTGCAGTCCGACGCGGCCAAGCTGACCACAATGATGACACCGCGCATTGCATTCGGCACTGCCGGCCTACGGGCCGAGATGGCCCCCGGCTTCGCCAACATGAACCTGGTCACCGTGACTCAGGCCAGCCAGGGCCTGGCCGTGTACGTGGCTCGCACCGTGACTGACGCCAAGCACCGTGGCATCGTCATTGGCCACGACCACCGCCACCAATCAGCGCCGTTTGCTCGGGCCGTCGCCCGCACCTTTGCTCACGCCGGCTTCACCGTCCACTTTTTGGCCCAGGTCCATACCCCGATGGTTCCGTTTGCCATCAAACGGCTCGGTGCGGCTTGTGGCGTCTGCATCACCGCTAGCCACAACCCGGCAAAGGACAACGGCTACAAGGTGTACTGGGAAAACGCATGCCAGATCATCCCCCCCCACGATGCCGGCATTGCTACGCAGATCGATGCCAATCTGGAGCTGTGGGATCTGGCGGACGTGGAGAACGCCCGCTTCGATCCCGTCGATTTGTTTTCGGACTACACCCGGCTGGTGTTGGATCCGTTGACCCGGGCAGGCTCCCCGGTCTTCTCGGGACCCATTGTGTACACCCCAATGCACGGTGTGGGATGGGGTCCTGCCCAAACGAGTCTGAGGGCGCTGGGAGTGGACGCGCGTGTGGTGCCTGCGCAGGCCGCACCGGATCCGGACTTCCCCACGGTGAAATTTCCTAATCCCGAGGAGCCCGGGGCGCTGGAGCTCGCGATGCAGCACGCCGACTCGGTGGGGTCGCGGGTGGTACTGGCCAACGACCCGGACGCCGACCGGTTCAGCTGCGCCGTGAACGAGCAGGGGTGGCGCCAGCTCACGGGCGACCAGATCGGCGCCCTGCTGGCGGACTACATTTTGGAGCAGGGCTCCGGCGCCGGCTCCGGCAAGGTGGCGGTGATAAACACGGCGGTTTCCAGCCAGCAGCTTGCGCGCCAAGCCCGCGTTGCGGGCGCCGACTACTTCGAGACCCTGACGGGCTTCAAATGGCTGGGCAACAAGGCCATCGACCTGGCTGCTGCCGGATACTCGGTCCCGTTTGCCTATGAGGAGGCCATCGGTTACATGGTCAGTGAGTACATTCGGGACAAGGACGGGGTCTCGGCGCTGCACGTGTTTGTGCAGCTGCTGGGCCGGATCTACGCCGCGGGCAAGACCGTTGGCGGGGAGCTGGACCGCATTGCCGAAAAGACCGGGCACTTTGCCACACACAACTCGTACTACGTGGTGGCTAGCCCGGCTGTGACCACGACCACCTTCGAGGGCATCCGGAAACGGCCGTTCCCGAGCGGCCGCACCCACTTGGGCGATCTGGAGATCACGGCCTGGCGTGATCTCACTGTCGGATATGACTCCAGCCAGCCGGACCACAAACCGGTGCTGCCGGTGAGCGCATCCTCGCAGATGCTGACAGTGTACCTGCAGTTTCCGGGCCAGCCGACCACGGCAAGGGTCACAGCGCGCGGCTCCGGCACGGAACCCAAGCTCAAGGTTTATATCGAGGCATCTGCAGCGAGCCAAGCTGCTGCCCAAAAGGCTGCCGATTATGTGTGGGACGTGCTGGCGAAGGAGTGGTTCGCCGATATCTAGAGCCGCCAGCGCGTCGTCTGCAAATAGCCATAACAAGGTAGCTATGTAGATAGCGTACAGTAATCAGCGGAACGTTTTGTCTTTCTATTTACCGAGTCTGCAGTATTATTATGCGGTGCTGTTTGCGAGATCTTGGTTCAACTTTTTATGACCGAGTAACCAATGGCACTGAATTTCGTGGAGTTATTAGCTTGCACGCAGCTTATAGTTAGTGAAAATCTCTTAATGGATAAACATAGAGACCTTCGAAGAGGTTGACTGTGTTTACTGATACCAAGTCGGTAATGATATTGATATCTATGTATATATGGCGGGATTTTTGCGCCTGCGATATGTTATGACTCGATATGACTCTCTAGCTACGTGATTAGGAGCTGTGATAGAATGTGGGAGGCAAAGGTACGAGTGTGCAACGAGCACTGAGATATGGGTTCGCAGGTAAATGAAGTGATAAGATACGAATGCGTGCTGATGACCTCTTATCTGTGTAAGAGAAGGCCATGGCCCGTCAGCTATTTGCATATAAAGTATATCGTTTTAGGTATGGTAGAGCAATCTGAGCCCACGGTTGTCAAGGGAAATAAGTGGACATGTGCTTGATTCGATATGAGAACGAAATTCGATAGAGTGCCATCAATACGAGTAAGTAAGTAACAATAAGTGAGTAGATAAGTGAGCGAGTTACGTGAGGGAGCAGCTCTTTATTCAATTGGACTCGCGAGAAACTATATATATGTGTGGGTGGATAGAGTAGCTGTATGAGAAGTCACCTTTGTAAGCTGGACACGACATTTGAGAGAGTTATCAACACCAGGGAGTGATCATCCGTGGGTAAGTGTGCAAGTCATGCAAATGAGTAGCTGGTCATTCGATTAGACTTGCGAGAAATGATATATGTGTGGGTGTGCGGGAGCAGCTGCTTATTCAATTATATTTGCGAGAAACTATATATGTGTGAGTAGCTCAGTTGAGTAGCTGCATGACTAGTCACCAAGATCAGTCCACATATGTGATTAGCTGTGACCTCGGGGACTCACTCGTGCATAGGGGCGCTATAGAAGTACTGATGTGTGTACATGGATCTGCGAGTAGTCACAGTGCGGTGAGGACTCACATAGTTGCGCGAGCACGTGCGCACTACGTTCGAGGGTGGTCACCTGCGAGCGATTATACGTGGACGATACATATGTGGGCACGGGTATCGATGTGAGTAATAATACAGGTGAGTAGGGGATATCTGTGTGAGTGAGGGCGTTGCAAGCTATGGGACTAGACTCTAAGAGAAATACGCAAGATGGTACGTGAGAGGAAGTGAATCGGTCAGATCCGGGGCAGATGAGCCCTTGCTGCCCCATCATGCACAAAACATGGTGTCAGCAGTAAAAGGGTCAGCAAGTGAAATTTCGATTTCTGGGTTGGTGAGTTGCGGTCAGCAAGGGTTGCATTGCAGCCAAAGGTCATGCTTCCTCCATTAATTTCCAAATGCGTATAATAGCGAATATGTAGAGAATATGTTGCCAATGTAGTGAAGGTGCGGCGCGTGTGGCCACGGCCAACAAATCCACCACCCCGACCCCCCCTCTAGATCTGCAGTACTGAGGGGTGTTGCCGGCCGCAACCGGCCCCCGCTAGGACGTGTGGTGCCAAGCCTTTTGCTTACAAGGGCGAGTAATAGGGCACCACTGGGACGTATATCCGCTGCGTTGCGGCGTGCATGAGAACCACCCCTGTGCCCCGGGAGACACCCGTGCCCAACGCCGAAACCGCCCGGGGCCCTGGGGTGGTGAGTCGCGTCCCGGAAGGGGAGCCCACGGTGGCCAGCCCGCAGCGGGCCCGGCCATAAGCCAAGGGTTCGCCGAATTGGGCAACCCACGACCGCGGCGCGGCCAGGGATCGCCTTGCCCTGCGCACCCCCTAGGTCTACCCTGGCGCCCCCGCCAGGCCTACCCTGACACCCCCTAGGTCTACCCTGGCACGCCCCAGCTCCCCGTAGCACGGCTCGACCTTCCCAAAGCACCGCCAACATCACCACTCCACCCCACACACTACCGCCGGCCTGCGACGACTCGGAGACTCCGCTCGTTGCTTGTGACCCTGGTGCTCGTACTCGCCGCGTGGATAGACGTGAGGACCCGTGTCGCTTCGACTGTGTTGCCCGCCCTTCTAGGTCCCCCCTCCGACCCGTCTCCCCTTACAGACCTGATCCCGGGACTGGCGACCGATGCACGCCGCGCTGCCCGTGCACGAACAGTTTCTGCCGCGCGAAAAGCCGCTGCGGCTGCCCGGCCTGCCTGGCCCCACGTCGCGGCACTGGCGGCTGGCCCTGCGCCGGAAAGGCGCGGTGCCGTTGGCCCGGTTTGTCGTGGTGCTGCTGCTGGCGGTGTACCTGGTGGTGCGCGTGGTGGTGGTGCCGCACCGAATAGCCGGCGCGCGCTCGCGGGCGCGGTTTGCGGCCGACGCCGCGTTTTTCGACGGCTACTTCGAGCCGGAGGCCGGCGAGCTGATCCAGCAGAAGTGGGGCCCCCAGGTGGACCTGTACGACTTCACGAGCCAGCACACCAGCAGCTACAACGCCGGCGAGAAGGGCGAGCACCTGCTGGTGCTGATGCCGCTGCGCAACGCCGAGTCGGTGATGGAGCTGATGTTCCAGCACCTGCATGACCTGACCTTCCCCCACCACCTCATCGACCTGGCGTTTCTGGTGTCGGACTCCACGGACAACACCTACGAGCAGCTGGTGGCCATGTGCGAGGAGACCCAGACGGGGCGCCGCCCCGGCTGGGAGGACCCGGCCACCCACTTCAGCCGCGTCGACATCTTCCAGCACGACTTCGGCGCCACCATCGGCCAGGGCGTGGACCAGCGCCACGGCGTGGCCGTGCAGGCCGAGCGCCGCAAGCTGATGGGCCGCGCCCGCAACTGGCTGCTGGCCACCGCCCTCAAGCCCTACCACGCCTGGGTGTACTGGCGCGACGCCGACATCGAGCGGTCGCCGGCCACCCTGATCGAGGACCTCATGGCGTTCGACCGCGACGTGGTGGTGCCCAACGTGTGGCGCCCGCTGCCGTCGTGGATGGGCGGCCAGCAGCCCTACGACCTCAACTCGTGGCAGGAGAGCGACGTGGCCCTGGATCTGGCCCGCACCCTGGACGAGGACGACGTGATTGTGGAGGGCTACGCCGAGTACCCGACCTACCGCGTGCACCTGGCCTACCTGCGCAGCGAGGACGGCGACACCAACGAGATCATGGACCTGGACGGCGTGGGCGGCGTGTCGATCCTGGCCAAGGCCAAGGTCTTCCGCGCCGGCGTCAACTTCCCGGGCTTCAGCTTCCTCAACCACGCCGAGACCGAGGGTTTCGGCAAAATGGCCCGCCGCATGGGCTTCTCGGTGGGCGGGCTGCTCCACTACACCGTGTGGCACAAGTACGAGCCCAGCGACGAGGACCTGGAAAAGATGCGCATCATGGAGGCCCAGGGTCTACCCATAGACTAAAAGCCGGGTCCCCGACCGGCACGTAGTTGCTACGTAACATTGCATATATTTAGGAGATTGAGTCCCGCAAGGCGAATTTGGACGGCGGTGTGGGCGGGCTCGATTGAGGCTGGAGATGCGTTTGGACCGGTCAGAGGTCAGTATATAGAGGTCGCTGCAGGGGTCGAACGTAAGTGCTAAATCGATTTTGTTAAGAGTATAATTATGTCAAAAGAGGATGCTAAAAGTTCGGATGAAGGAGAATGTATCTACTCAGAAGAGTATAATGGACAATAATAGATAGATTAATGCTAACATTAAACATTATAGATAGGTCAAAAGAGGAAAAAGTTTGGGAGGAAGCTATATATACTCAGAAGGGTATAATGGAACATAAGATATAGAATAATGTAACATTAATCTTTATGTATGGTTCAAAGAGGATACTAAAGTTTGGGTGGAAAGCCTGAGGACGATAGCATCTTGGAAGGGTGTAATGGAACATAAGATATAGAATAATGCTAACATTAAACTTCATATATGGGTCAAAAGAGGATACTAAAGTTTGGGTGGAAAGCCTGAGGAAGATAGCATCTTGGAAGGGTATAATGCAACATAAGATATAGATTAATGCTACCATTAAACATTATAGATAGGTCAAAAGAAGATAATAAAAATTTGGGTGAGGGACGATAGCTATACTTACAAAGGTATAATGGACAATAATATGTAGAATAATGTTAACAATGAAATTTATATGTAGGTCAAAAGAGATACTAAAAGTTTGGTGAGGGAAGACATCTATACTTAGAAGGGTATAATGCAACATAAGATATAGATTAATGCTACCATTAAACATTACAAATAGGTCAAAAGAAGATACTAAAAATTTGGGTGAGGGACGATAGCTATACTTACAAAGGTATAATGGACAATAATATGTAGAATAATGTTAACAATGAAATTTATATGTAGGTCAAAAGAGATACTAAAAGTTTGGTGAGGGAAGACATCTATACTTAGAAGGGTATAATGGACAATAATATGTAGAATAGTGTTAACAATGGAATTTATATATAGGTCGAAAGAGGATAAAAGTTTGGGTGAAGGAGGACATCTATACTTAGAAGGGTATAATGGACAATAATAAGTAGAATAATGTTAACAATGAGATATATATCTAGGTCAAAAGAGGATACTTAAAGTTTGGGTGAAAAGCCTAAAGAACATAGCATCACTTAGAAGAGAATGATAGAGCATAAAATGTGGACAAATGGTCACAGTAAATTTACAATATAGATGGGCGAATGAGAAGGGTGTATGGCTCAAATGTCTAAGAAGAGCTCAGAGGGATGATGAAAGAGAGTATAAGGTGAAGAGCGGAAAAATATGTGATGTATCTTAGGTAAAGAGTTGAATCCTAAAGGCGTAGACAGTGATTCAACTCTAAGGTGAAAGCTCAGACGAAGAGACCGGGGCAAAGGTGTAAGCTCAAACGGTTAGACCGGGTCAACAAGGTGAAAATTGGAATCCCAGAGGGTATAGATAGTGCTCCAGTCTAAGGTGAAGATCTCAACGAATATAGAGACCTCAATCCCTTTGGGGTCAAAACTAGAAAACGGATGTTGAGTCAAACTTCTTAAGTCAAACATAAAGGGCTTTTAATGTGTAAGATGCGGAGAATTGCCAAGATGTCAAAGGACCATAGAGGGACCTCGATACCTTTAAAATCTAATGACTGTTAGAAGTATCACCAAGCGGAATAGATAGGTCTCAAGTATACGAGCATAAGGGGGCTCAATGCCAAATCTAAAATGCATTTGGACGGAGTTTGAATGTCAAGCACTCTTGGAGGACTCCAAAAGTCTGCGGCCAGTAGTAAAGGTGCTAGAAATCTCGGACGAGTATAGACAAAGCATCACTTGTCCTTGACGGACGTGATTGGTGTTTGGCATCTCAGCTCGTTCAGAGGCACAAAGAGTGCATGAACTCTTTAATTGTGAACCGGGTTAGAGCGCACCTTAAGGGGTCCTTTGAAGGTGGACTCATACACATGAGCGCCACAACTCTCTAACAAAACGACAAAACGGTCACATAACTCTTGCATAGTCTCTTTATATTATATTATAGCGATTGCATTTGCCCTCTGTCGGGTCATGCCCCTAATACACAGTTCTACCTATGGCTCTATTATCCTAGCATCTCAAAGGGAAGAAACCGTCTGATTTCAAGACAGATCCGACTGATGTGTCTTAAAAGGGACCCCAGTAGGTATAGAGAGTAGGTCAAGGCCCATAAGAGCATTTACTTCCTTAGAAGAACTACTGAACGGTCACCCTGGCCCGGCTCGTCAACGGTGCATGAACGGATGGATCGAGGATTCCCCACGTGAAGTAAACTCTTGTGTATGAATAGAAAGCATGGAAGTAAATGTATGGCACCAAGCAACAGCATGGATTGGCCACTCCCTAGTAGTTAGCCTTGCCACCAGGTGCTCACCTTGTTTGCGTGCTACGTCTCATACAGTATCCCACTTTCTAGATCTTACTCGCCACCAGTCGCTCACCTTTTTTGTCTCGCACAGTATCCTACTTTCTATATCCTACTCGCCACCAGTCGCCCACCTTGCTCTACTTCTCACACAGTATCTCACCTCCTATATCGTACTCGCGCCACCTGTCGCTCACTGCCTAACTCCCTTACTCGCTATATATCACTCCGTAAGTTACGCATTCAACACAAGTTGCTTGACCTTGCTCTCTCCCTCGCTCCTACTCGCTCCATCTCACGTTCTACATCTCGCTCTCCAGTGCCCGCAGGACTGAGCCGTAGGGTTTCCCGCCGTCATTCTGCCAACACCCTGCCAATACTTTCCCAATCCGGCACTGGGCCTGCGCTCGTACTTGACCGGCCTCCTGGATATCACGGGGTCGCCCCTTCGGAAGGGGTCGCGATCCGGCTTAGGGCCTGTTTCCGACAGGAGCACCCAATTGCTTGAATGGGCGTGAGCCGGGTCTGCCTGGGGCCCCCCATCGTCCCCAATCCGCGTTGGGCGGCCTCGGCGCCGGTGAGACGCACCGTTGACCCGGGGCAGGGGCAATGTGGGGTATCGTACCCGCCTCTGGCACAACCCTGCCCCTCCCGACACCACCCGTCACTCCTAGTTGTCAATCCACATTCGACCAGCCGTCCTCCCGAGTCGTACTAGCCCGCCCCCCCAGTGTGGCCCTCCGGAATAACCGCGTTGACACCATGAGCGCTGAAACAATCATCACCCACATGAACCGGGACCACCAGGTCTCGCTGCACGACTTCCTGGCGTACTACGGCGGGATCAAGCTGGGCCTGGACAACCCCCGGCAGAGCATCGAGCTGGTGGACGTGCAGCTGAACCGGCTCACCGTCAACTACAACCAGCACGGCCGGCTGCGGTCCACGGTGATCCCCCTGGACCCGCCGATGAAGAGCCTGGCCGACGCCCGGACCCGGTTCATCACCATGTCCTACACGGCCGCCGACGGGCTCCGGGTCAGCCCGTACCGCGTGACCCGCTTCATCCCGCCGCAGGGCGCGCGCCGCGTCATGTTCGGCGCCGTGGCCGGCATGGTCACGGCGCTGGCCGGCGTCTCGCTGAGCCCCGCCCTGGCCGGCCGCGTGACCGCCCTGTTTGCCGGCGGCGCCCGGCTCGTGCAGGCGGCGCGCCTGGCGCTGGGCGCCTGCGCCGTCATCCACACCGCCGAGCTCCTGCTGGGCCTGCTCAAGCTGCTGCGCTACCACCGCGTGCCGCTCAAGGTGCGGCTGCAGTACGTGGTGCTGACGCTGTTTGTGGGGTTGCCTGCGTGGCTGCCGCTTAGGGACGAGTCCCAGCGGCTGGCGGGCCAGCGGGCCGAGTTTGTGCGCAAGGCGGCGCAGCTGGCGCAGTAGCGATGCCGGCGCCAGACACGGAAGTCCCGATGCGAAGCGCGTGAATCGCTTGCGGACCGCGCGTGAATCACTTGCGAACCGCGCGTGAATCGCTTGCGAACCGCGAGACAAGCCGCGCCGTTTACCCAGTGGAGGTCTCAAGGTGATGCGAGTGAATCGCTTGCGAATCGCGAGTCAAGCCGCACCGTTTACCCAGCGGAGGTCCCAAGGTGAATTGCCCGTGAATCGCAAGCGAGACAAGTGGCCCGTATCATTCCCCACAAATGTATCAGGAATGGACAGGGTACGAGCAATACGTGCATTCGCCCCCATAAGAGACAACGAGTCCTGCATCGAGCACAAGTAACGATTAACTGAGATGACAAGCACAATGAGGGAGATATCAAGTATAACGAGAGCAACGAGTATTGAGTAAGAGAACAACAACAACGTATTGACGATACCCGACTATTGCGTAAGAATGACAACATCTGTATTGCGTAACAACGACCACGTATTGAGTAAGAGAACTACACACCGTTTTAATCACAGCAACTATCTATTGCTGAACCACAACTCTAAGAACAACAACATTTGAGGGTCACAATGACATGTCTAAGGGAAGGAAACACCGGGTGGTGTATGTAAACGACAATCACAATGACATGTTAAGTGCACATCGCCAATTCAAGATTTTTTTAGCCTCCGTTGCGGTTTCGTGGCAACTTCGGGCAAAGTTGAGGGCGCGTGCTTTTGCGCACACCGGTAAGAACAATGTTTGGATATATAGTAGATAAGTATAAACGAGTTTTCCAGCTCGACTTCGCGGCATAGAAGACAAGTATTGGGAATCCACGGCCCAGAAACCAGAGTAAGTACTGGCACGACGCCTAGAACGAGCGTGGGAATGACGAGTAAGGATTGGCTGGAGCAAGTGAGGGCACGGCGCGTGAGTGTTCGCACAAGGCCTAAAACGAGCGTGGACAGGACAGGGACTCTGGTCAGGGCGTATACACCAAGTCTTGCTTATGATATATCAGCTTGGCATGACCCCCCCAGTCCTGGCGATCCGCAGTGGGGTCGTCGAGGCCAGGACAGACACACTCTCATTGCGCTCTTGGAGGCGTGCTCAGAATCACACTCAGCAAGCTTAGCGAGCCCTCCTAATTGGGACTTTCCTAATCGGGACTCATAATTTAGCAATTTGAGACTTCTAATTTGAGACTCTCCCAGTTTGGGACTTTCCTAGTTTGGGACTTTCCTAATTTGGGACTTTTCTAATTTAGGACTTTCCTGATTAGGGACTCTCTTAATTTGGGACTCCTAATTTGGGACGCTCCTAATTTGGGGCTCTCCTAATTCGCTACTCCCAGTTTGGGACTTTCCTAATTTGAGACTCTCTTCGTTTCGCGCGTTCCTAATCACAACCTCTCCTGTCTTCCTGATCTGTATACTCTTAATCTGGTACTATGCCCTCCACATCTCATGCCCACCTAATTTGATGCTCTCCTTATCTCTTGCCTAAACTATGCTCTTCTCAGGCGCTTCTAATATTGTGTCCTCCTCGTCTCGCACTCCCTAACTCTCCTCGTCGGGCGCTCTATGGCTCGCTCGAAACCTAAAACGTGGTGTCGCCCGCCAGCCCCACCACGCTGATCAGAAACAGAAACGTGCTTAGGCCCGCCACCACCGTCGAGAAAATGCCGTACTTGTGCTCGAGCGTGAACTCGTTGAGCGGGAACACCTCTACTGAGCCCTCGCCGGCGGAGGGCTCCGGCGCGGAGGGCTCCGGCGCGTGGGGCGCCTTGACGTGCTCGTAGCTGCTGGCGCCGAGCCCGCTCTCCTCGGGCTCCTCCTGCTCGGGCTCCGGCGCCGGAGCCGGCGCCGTCTCGCCGAGCCGGCCCTGGGCCACCAGCTTGCGCGCGCCGTAGTACTGCAGCGCGCCCACCAGCGGCGCGCCCAGCGCCAGGTACAGCAGGTACGGGTGCTTGCCGCTGGCGCCGGCCGCGGCGTAGGCGACAAAGTTCACGGCAAACGCCAGTCCCGACAGCGCCGACACGTGCAGCGCGCGCAGGCTGTAGCCGACGAGGCGGGCGGCCGTGAACGACGAGCCCGGCGGGGCCACGGCGGCCGGGCGGCGCCGGTGGTGCTTGGCGGCGGCCAGGGCGGCCCGGACGTCGTGGCTGAGCTTCTCGGCGTCGGCGCTGCGCCAGCCGTCCTTGCGGAACAGCTGACGCCACTGGCGGCCGGCCAGAAGCGGCTCATTGGGGCGGTGGACCAGGGACAGGTTGTAGCCGGCCCACAGGCCCACCGACATGGTGCCGACGACTTTTGCGGCAAAAACGGACCCGGCGATCATGGGGGACAGAAATCTCGGCCTTGAGTTCGGAAATCGCGACCTTCAGCTCCGTTACGGGGGACCACAGGCAATTGGCAGCTTCGCCGGGGTCTGATTCAGTGACTGGAGAACAATGGGGGCAAACCAATGGCGGCGGCCGGGTTTATCAGTGGGTTGCGGGTTCGGGCCCCTGCCGCGTGCTGCACATGACGGTGGCATGGGCCGGTCCGGGGGGGGTTAGGAGCCCGGCACCACAACAGCCAAGGGTGACCTAGGCCTCGGACAAATGGGAACGGCATGAAAGGTGACATATGAGATAACATAGAACGTAGAACATGGGTCAAAAGTGAGCTAGATCACGCCCACGTGTACTTGCCGGAATGGGAAGCAAAACATGATGACCATAGATAACCAATTGAGGTAGATAAGCCATCTCCTTAGACCACAACCAAACGAGGTAATTCAGTTTGTTCCGGTGGATATGCAGGATATATTTATTTAGGTCGACATTATAATCTTGACCAGATAGACCAATTTAGGCGACGCGTTCATGTGGATGTCAATTTAGGTAGAAAAAAGAAGAGGTGACTAGTAAAAAAAGGTGACTAGTAAACAATGAACATAGTAAACAAGAGGTGAATAGTAAACAAAGGTGACTAGTAAAAGGTGACTAGTAAACAGAGGTGGCTAGTAAAAAAAGGTGACTAGTAAACAAAGGTGACTAGTAAACAAGGTGATTAGCAAAGGAGAGGTGAATAGCAAAGGAGAGGTGAATGGTAAATCAGAGCTGATAGGTGAACCGTAGGTGAACAGCAGGTGAGTAGGGAGCGAGCGGTGAATAGTCAATAGGAGGTGAACAATAGGAGGTTGCATGCCAATCGAAGGTGAAAAATAAACTAAAGTTGAATGGCTAGCATAAAACCTACATACATAAAAGCCAATAATGAGACGACAGTCAACTCAGCCCGCGGCATTCGACGCCAATTGGAGTCAGGGACTACACTTGTCGGTAGTGTAAGACCTAAGTGCTGCCAGTGTTAACCAAGGGATGGCCACCAGGAGGTGGCCAGCAACACAAGCGCGGCCGGAAATCGAGCTCAGTTCTTCTGGAGAGCATTACTCTAGATCCACAGAGAGACCGCGACGTTCTCCTGCACAGCCAAGAATTGCGTACCGCGTGATGGATTGTTACCTACGGCTCCCAATAAATACATATGGTAATAAATAAATCGTGACGCCATGCTCAACTGTCCGAAGACGGCTCGCTCAGCGACAAGTCGCCGATATGCGGCTGCAGGGGCGATTTGAGGCGGGCGGGAGAAAGTGCACGGGCCGGGTCGCCCGGCTTCTCCAAACTCTGTCTCCCTTTTCGTTTCGCGTCGGCGTGGGGTCGCGACGTGACATTTTCGATCAAAAGCGACGGCTCGGCGGCGGCCGGCCGAGGGGAGTGCGCGCGTTGAGTTCGCTGATCCGACGTTTCGAGGGTCTTTCGCAGTCGGAGCTCCTTCTTGTTGTGCTTTGTGCGTTCCTTTGTGCGCAGCTTGGTGCGGGGTTCTCGGCCTTCCGTTACTTTTTCCGGGTTGTCTGCGGTTGAGTCTTTCTGCGGGGAGTTCTGGGTTAAGTCCCTTGGGGAGTTCTCGGTTAAGTCTTTCACTGGGGAGTTCTCAGTCAAGCCCTTCTCCCGGGAGCTCTCGCTTGAGTCTTTGTCTGCGCATGAGTCCTTCCCCGAATGGTCTTCGTGTGGAACTCTCGTCGGCTCGGCTTCTTTTACGTCTTCCACCTTATTTGTGTTTTCCTCTTTGCCATGAGTGCGATTCCTGTCATCACTCGTATTTTCCTTTCCATCATTCATGTTTTGGTCACCGTTTTCCTGCTTAGCATCGTTGGTATCTTTCCCCTTGTCACCACCAGTGTTTTCCTCGTCACCACCAGTAATTTCCTCGTCACCATCAGTGATTTCCTCGTCACCACCAGTGATTTCCTTGTCATCAACAACGTTCTCCTTGTTGTCATCGATGTTGTCGTCATGGACGTCTTCTTCCTCACGTTTATCCTTGTGTGGATCCGCCACCGCAGCCAGGTCGCCATCGGAGCCGCGCTCGTTGTCGCGGCGGGACTGCAGCACCTCGCCCAGCCGCTTGCGTTTGGGCCGGCGGCTGTCCTCCTCCACGATCTCAATGAAGTCGTCGGAGTCGTTGGGCCGGGCCGCCGTCACCGCGGCGGGCTCGTCCTTAATCTGGTTGGACTCGGACTGGGCCAGGGCGCGCAGCTCGTGCTTGAACTGGGTGCGTTTGCTGCCGAGGTCGTCGGCGCGCCAGAACTCGGGCCCGAACGCCAGGTTGCGCTCGTCGGTCTCGTAGACGCGGCGCAGGAAGTAGGGCAGCCGCTCCAGAATCTGCTCGACGTAGTGCAGCAGAAACACGCCGCAGTCCGTGAGGTTGTCCTGGGTGGGGATGTCGGCCTTGACCAGCCGGTAGTCGGTGCGGGACAGCGCCGGGCGGCCCTGGGCCCGCAGGGCCACGCTCAGCGCCGTCACCACCTTGCGCATGGTGTTGTAGGTGCGGGCGGGCCCCAGCGAGTCCAGCACCAGGATGGTGGGCTTGGGCTCGACGGGGCGGCCCGGGGCGGCGGCGGCGGCCTGCAGCGCGCGGTCCAGGCCGAGGATCATCGCCAGCGCCCAGTGCGACGACTCGTGGATGGGCAGAAACACAATGGGCTTCTTGTCGAACGGCAGCTTGGCCACCCACGGCTGCACGGGCTCGGCGCCGGCGGACCGCATGGAGTAGTAGAAAAACGTGTCCAGCATGATAATGGACTCGGCCCGCCCCGGGTCGCGCTGCCGCAGCCGCTCCAGGTACAGCTTGAGGTAGAACCAGATGATGTTGTCGTTGAGGTAGATCTGCGGGTTGAGCCGCACGATGTCCTCGAGGTTGACCCGCAGCGACTTGCCGTCCCAGAACCGGTAGCTGAGCGGGGCATAGCCGGCGGCGGCCAGTTGCTGCACGTCGCCCTTGGTGGGCTCCACCACCGTGTCGTAGCTGGCCTGGGCCAGGTTGATCTGGCGGCGGGCCTGGCGCGACACGCGGCGGCTGGGCTTGTCGGCGCCGGCGGGCGAGGCCGGGCTGGACGACAGATCGATTTCCAGGGTCTGTTTCGGCGACGAGGGCGAGGTGGGGTCCAGAGAGTCCGTGTGATTGTTGGGGGGATTCTCGGAGATCTCGAGGGTGTCCTTGGCGTCCTTGGGGTTTATTTGTCTCTTGAGGGAATCATTGCCATCACCAGGAGTATCCTTTGGTGAGTTTCTGGAGAAAAACTCTTGAGTAGAGTCAGAGGAGAAGTCCTTGGGCGAGGACGTCCTGGGAGAAGAGGCGCTCTTAGGCCGTTTGGACAGGCGCGGGCTGGACGGGGCGGCGTAGAAATGGGCCGGGGCAAGTTCGCCGAGCCCGCCGGTTACGGGCCGTTTGCGGGCATCGCTGTCGGACGGCCGCACGGATGCTCCGCTTGATCCACCCGATGCGCCCGACGCTCCAGCCAATCCGCCCGATGCTCCAGCCGATGCGCCCGATGCTCCACGCGATGCGTCCGATGCTCCACGCGATCCGCCGGCCGCGCGCAGGTCGCCGGCCTGGTCGCCCGATCGGCCGTCCGACGCAGGCAGACCGCCGGACACGCGCGTGCCGTCGGAGAACCGCAGATCGCCGGCCAGCCGCGGGCCGCCCGCCTTGCTGCGCTCGCCCTCGAGCTGGCGCAGCACCGCCGCCAGCGCGGCCACGTTGAACACCACGGCAGGGAAATCGGTCA
>JANIWM010000091.1:0-25087 GCA_030555655.1 Starmerella floris
CCGGGCCTTTCCATGCTTTGACGAGCCGGCGCTCAAGGCCACCTTCGACATCTCCTGGCGGCCCCGGCGTCACTGGCCGCGCCCGCCGGGCCCGACCCCGGCGCTCACGCCTCCAGCGCGCTCACCCGCACGGGCAACCTGGCCGGTCCCAACGGCCGCCCCGGCAACATCAACATCCCTGCCACCGCCCAGATCCAGGGCAAACTGCGGGTCCGCGTGGTGGAGGCCCGCGGCCTGCCCGCCGTCAACCAGCAGTCCAACCCGTACGTGGTGGTGCAGTGCTCGACGTCGGAACACATCAGCCGCAGCGCCAACACCGGCAGCGGGGCCGACGCCGGCGCCGGCGCCGGCTCCGGCATCGCCATCCCCACCTCCCGCGGCTCCATGCGCTCCCAAAGCAGCAAGTCCCAACCGGCCTCGCGCTCCCAGTCCCAGTCCCACCACTCCGCCAACCCCGCCAGCAGGGACCCGGCAAACCCCACCTGGCAGGACGAGGCCATCTTCGACGTGACCTCGTACAACTCGGACCTGGAGATCACCATCTACGACGCCGGCAACAACGACCAGTGCATCGGCCGCGTCAAGATCCGCCCGGACTTCCAGCAGGCCCGCGCCATCGACCAGTGGTACGCCCTGCAGGCCCGCCCCGACCAGGGCCCCGACCAGCCCCGGGGCCAGCTCCACGTCACCATGCGCTTCGAGCCCACCGGCCAGCAGCACTTCGGCCCCTCCGACTTCCAGGTGCTGCGCCTCATCGGCAAGGGCACGTTCGGTCAGGTCTACCAGGTGCGCAAGCGCGACAGCAGCCGGGTCTACGCCATGAAGGTGCTGTCCAAGCGGGTGATTGTGCGGGAGAAGGAGATTGCCCACACCATCGGCGAGCGGGACATTCTCGTGCGCACGTCGGGCGAGGGCTCGAACTTCCTAGTTGGGCTCAAGTTCTCGTTCCAAACAAACACCGACCTGTACCTGGTCACCGACTACATGAGCGGCGGCGAGCTGTTCTGGCACCTGCAGCGCGAGGGCCGGTTCAGCGAGCCCCGGGCCAAGTTCTACATCGCCGAGCTGATCGTGGCCCTGGAGCACCTCCACAACAACCACATCGTGTACCGCGACCTCAAGCCCGAGAACATCCTGCTCGACGCCTCGGGCCACATCGCCCTGTGCGACTTCGGCCTGTCCAAGGCCAACCTCAACAACGGCACCACAAACACCTTCTGTGGCACCACCGAGTACCTGGCCCCGGAGGTCCTGCTCGACGACAAGGGCTACACCAAGATGGTGGACTTCTGGTCGCTGGGCGTGCTGATCTTCGAGATGTGCTGCGGCTGGAGCCCGTTCTACGCCGAGGACAACCAGCAGATGTACAAGAACATCGCCTTCGGCAAGGTCCGCTTCCCCAAGGACGCCCTGAGCCCGGAGGGCCGCGACTTCGTCAAGGGCCTGCTCAACCGCAACCCCAAGCATCGCCTGGGCGCCACCAACGACGCCCGCGAGCTCATGGCCCACCCGTTCTTCCGCGACATCGACTGGACCATGCTCAAGCGCAAGCAGATCGCCCCGCCCTACAAGCCCCACGTCTCCAGCGAGGACGACACCTCCAACTTCGACCCGGAGTTCACCTCCGCGTCCACCTCCGTGCTCACCCGCACCATGGAGGGCACCACCCCGCTGTCCCCGGGCATCCAGGACAAGTTCAAGGGCTTCACCTTTGTCGACGACACCCTGGTCGACGAGTACCTGCGCAACGCCAAGACCCCGGGCTCCCAGCCCTCCCAGGCCCCGATCTCCGCCAGCTTCCGGCCCATCATGCCCCCCAAGATGGGTCGTGACGAGGGCATCGACCTCTACGACGAGAACGAGATCAAGCTCAGCCACAGCCACTACGACAGCGGCATCAAGCACAAGTTCGCCAACTCCAAGCAGGCCCCGCATGAGGACGACATGATGCGCATGGACGAGGAGGACGAGGACATGCTGGACGACGATCGGGAAGGCAATTACAACGATTTTGTGGAGGGCCAGGGCTTCGAGATGTGAGCGGTTTGGCGCTTCCGAGCATTTTGGAATGGTTGCAATCTAGACGCGAGCACAGGATCCCGGCGATTCCCGTGGATTCGCTCTAGGTGCAATTAAGACACGTTCAGCCGGTGACTGCTGTGATGCGCGCCCTACCTGCAGTCATCATACGCCCAACTGCCAAGTTTGGCGATGGGCGCTCTAGCTGCAGTCAAGATGCGGTCAAGAGGAACTCTCTGCGATATGCGCGCTCGGCAGCTCCCACGATTCCTACTCACGCGCTCCATGGGCGTCGTTTCTCCCTCGTCTTCGCTGCTTTCCCTTCGTCTGCGAAGTCTGACTGGTTTGTGACAGCGGGCCCTCATTGATCCCGGTCCCTTATTTGGGCAATCCCTGATCGCTGCCGCCTCGCTCCTAATTCGGGCCGCCTGGCCCTTGATAAGTGCAGATGGGGACTTACCGCATAGAGGGGCCATGGAACTAGGTGGGCCTCAAGATACCAATCCCGTTGGCGTAATTAGCTTCTAACTACATGCTAGCCTACAACTTATCCGAGCGGGTTTTTGTTTGGTCGATGATATCCCGCGTGCCGATTCTTGTCATGGCTGTGACACAAATCGCACAAGTAACAACGCGATTGGGTAGCGATACTATACGTAGCAATCTTAATATGAATATTAGTTGGCCCCTGGCCATGGGACAGGCTCTGCAGTCGCTCCCGCCGTTAATTAAGTTTTCGTTTGTATCACCAGTTGAGCGAAGACCTCATACGTATCACATCATTGAAGCCGATTCATTGGGCTGTGAGTGTTGTAAATATAGGACTTCATGTTTATCATCGTTGCGAACCTGGCTTCTCACATGTACATTATTGCTTGTGCATTATCTTCGCGAGGGTGCTTTATATTTTTAGAAGTGCGTTATCTTCAGTCGTCCACATTAGCAATTTGTATTATCAGCCGTGCGTAGTTGTGATCGGTATAGTTATATTTCGTCGTTTTCCTCGTAACTGCAATCCCACGAAGGTGAATTTTTTTCATCATAGAACAGTACGACTTGCTGCCTTTGGTTAAGCTGACAATGATCAATGAGTCCGGGTAGAGCATTATATCGGCGGTACTGGGGTATTACCATTTTAGGTTAGTATTACCGTCTCGGTTACCATTTTGGGCGAGTATTGCCGTATTGGGGTAATACCGTTCTAGCTGTGTGTCAGCGGTTTGTCTAGGTTTTCCAATGAGAGGGTGTATGGGGTCTATTGCGTTGGGTGCAGTTTGGTTTTGTGTGGGTGTGTATAATCTATTAGGGGTCATCGCCTCTATTCTCATCACCTTGGGCTACCACCCTAGCTGGGTTTTCGAGCAGGGAGAAACCCACTGTGGGTGGATTCAGCGCACCGCCTCACCAGGATTGATCCCCAGCTCAGGGCCATATCCCTCACTGTCTGGCAGGGTATCAGTGGTGGCTGGATCCTACTAGCTGTGCCACGTCGAAGCAACCCACCCTTACCACCCATCCTGTCAACGCGTATTGCAGTCTCTGAATTTCCTTCGTACCCATAGACATGGAACAGATTCAGGGCTTTGTGAGTAAGGCCAATAGGCAAATCAAGCACGCCAAGCAGACTCACCAGCTGTACTTGGACAAGTCGGTGCCGTTGGTCAAGGAGCGGTGGTTGGCCGAGCTGGGTCTGGTGGTCATATTCCTCCTCCGGGTCGTGCTGGCCGGGGGCTGGTATGTGGAGTGCTATGCACTGGCCATTTTCATGCTCAATATGTTCCTGGGCTTCCTGAGCCCGCGGTTTGACCCTGGTCTCGACGACGATATCCGCAGCGACGAGCAGGAGGCTGGCCTCAACCAGCTGCCCAAACACAAGGACGACGAGTTCCGTCCGTTTGTGCGCCGCCTGCCCGAGTTCCGCTTCTGGTACCTGAGCTTCAACGGCACGTTGATCGCCCTATTCACCACCCTTTTCCCTTTCTTGGACATCCCTGTGTTCTGGCCCATTCTGGTCATCTACTTCCTCATCCTATTCGCCCTTACCATGCGCCGCCAGATCCAGCATATGATCAAGTACAGATACATTCCCTTCGACATAGGCAAGAAGAAGTTCTCGCCCAAATAACGCCGGCTTCGCTGGATTCCTCGGGCTCTGCCGATAATAAAAGATGTTCTGCTGGGGGCAAGGCCAGGGCCGTCGGCCGTATAGAGTGTCGAAGGCTACCACCTGCCTGCGCGGATACACGCTAGCTCATGTCTACGATTTTCTTACCAGTAAACGACATACCTATATATTCGCTTGAATGGACTATTGCTTTCATTTGTAACGGTTCCATCCGGTACTGAGTGGTTTTCCGCCGCGTGTTCGATTGACACCGGTCTTCGATCCGTCCAGATTTAGTGATTCATGAGCTGCAACATTTGTACTTTTGCCTACTGCTCGTACTACCATATACCCTTCATTACCTCGGCATTCACTACGCAACGGTCATCACTAGTCCACAACCTTAGTGTGCTGGTATTCCTTGCTTGGATAAGTTTTGCTTCTATAGTTGCTTAAAGTTCTCCTACTTCTTTGTTTGCTTCGACAGCTTCGTTGAGACCATTCCTTCTGACAATTATTGGATTCGACGTTCTTCAATTGCTTGAACATTTTAAAATCGCTTGAACGGTTTGTGTGTCGTTTACAGTAGCGTCCTTTGCATTCACATCCTGTGTGCTTACGACATTCTCTCTTTCAATAGTTTGGTTATTCTTCGCATACTTCACGGGATGAACAGCTCTTTTGCAATGACCTTCTCCTGTTGCAGCTCCCTCACATGCCACTCTAGCTTCGACGGCAATGTTTGACCTCAGTACTGCTGGAGGTTTTGCTGTCGCATTGCTTCACATGCCTCTACATACTCAACAGCTTCCTCTATCCCCGACTATCGCACTATCGGCCAAAGCTTTTTTGGAATCTCATCTTATACAATATATTCGACTGTGCGAGTCGCAGAAACATCGCTTCATTATTTTGTCCTTTCATGTAGTATACTAGGGGATCCGAGTTCAGACTAGGTATTAGGCATGTAGCAGTGAGAGGGTGTCCGAGACCCGATCCATGGGCCAGTGGAATCAATATATTCGCATCGACCAAGTTTGCAGCGCTGAATCAACAGCGCCCTGCGTCCACAGCGCCTGGAACCCTCGGCGGCCGAAAGCCACAGGGGATTAAATTTACATCGACTTGAGCCCACCGCGAAGGACCACCGCAGATTAAATTTAGGTGGGCTTGCGCCTCCAGTAGCGGGCTCCCGCGGGATCAAGCCTAGGCGGTCCGCATTCACAGGGCCTTGAAGTCCGACTCCGGATGCTCCTTGGCAAAAGTGATCCAGTTCTGGACAAACACGGCGGCCCTGCGGAACTTGCGCTCGCTATATTTTTCGAAGACCGCCTGGTGGTGCTTGAGAGGGTCGTTGATGGCGTCGCGAATCACCAGCACGCCGGGCATCAGCTGCTCCTCGGTGTAGGTGGAGAAGTATATGTGCTTGGGGGTCCACTCGCCCTTGCGCAGCATATGGCGGGACATGTAGTGGGCCACGGCCGCGGTCCAGCTGGGCGGGGCGGCCACGAAGCGCTCGTCCATGATGGTTAGCTCCAGCAGGTACTTGGCCAGGGTTCTCGTTTCCAATTCGTAGTCGTCGGCCTTGGACACCCGGCGCAAAAAGCTCATGGGGCCCGGGAAACCCAGGTTGAAATCGAGCAGATCGATCATGTACCGCTCGGCCTTCAGAATATCCTCGACTTCGTAGGTGTGCTCGACCATCTGGCTGACCTCCTGCACGCTGAGATAGTTGATCTCCTCGAACTTGGCGGCCACAAACAGGGCCACCGCGCCCACCAGCTGGACCTGGGCCAGCGGCACCTCGCGCAGCGACAGAAACCGGTCGATGTAGTTCACGCACAGGAACAGGGTTTCCGGGAGCAGGTTGAACCGGTGGTGGAGCTTGACCAACCAGTCCAGCAGAACCCGCCGCAGCGACCAGTTGAGCTCCTTCTGCCCGGCCATGTAGCCCTTGGACGGCAGCAGGCGCAGCTCCATGACCCGGAGGTGGCGGAAGATGTCGTCCGAGTACTCCAGCACCATGCCGGCGTCCCAGGTGTCCTCGTCTTCCATGTCGAGCACGCCCGGCATATCCTGGACCAGCTGGGCGCACTTGTCGAACATCAGTCGGGATGCCACGGTCTCGGGAGGGAACAGCGCGTCAGGATTGCAGGCCTCGATGGGCTGGTTCAGAATGGCCAGGCGGAGCTTGACGATGTCGTCCTGGTCGGACTCATCGTCGGCAAAGCTGGCGGTGTGCTCGTGCGAGCTCATGAGCTGGGCGTCGTCGAACGCCTCGTCGAAGGAGTCGATTTCCAGCCGCTCATCGCCGAACTGCTCGTCGTTGTCGGTCATCTGATCCTCGGCAATGTCGTCGATGGTGGCATCGGAGCCGGGCGACGTGTCGCGCTTCTCGTCCCGAAATGAGCTATTAGAGGTGGGTATATTGTCATTGCGAGGCTGGAGGGCCGGCCGGCGCCCCACCCGCGGGGCCTCGAGGGCCCGAGCCTGCTGTAGGGCGTGGGTCGCTGCCATCGACGCCTGTTTCGAGGGCATCATGGTCCCCGAATTTTCATCGCCGAAGGCGGACTGCAACCGACGGAGGTTTGCATCCATGAGCTAGGTTGTATATCGGTGGCCCGGAAGGGGGAGGAGGGAAGGGGGGTATTGGTTTTTCGACAATTGAGGTGCCTTCAATGGGTATAGATATCGAATACCGGTCGTCGCGGAGGGGTGACGGTGCAGCGCTCCAACGAAACAATAAATTCTTGGGCACAGAGTCGATGCTTGACGGGTCAAGGCTTCTTGTACTACCTACGGCAACTTCCTTACGGCAAGAAACGGCGATTTAGTACACAAATCGGTCGAGGACAGAGACTACCGGGGTCGCTGGACTCGATTCCACTTATGAGACGGTCTTGCGGGCGAAACTGACAGGTGCAAATCAGATTCAGGCCGAAGGATTTATTCCTACACTTATCAAACTGCCGACCGAAAAGGTGTTTGTGAGTGTGGGTTTGAGTGAGCCGGTGCTGCAGCTTGGATAAACATGTTTGTGTTTACATTTTGGGTAGATGCATGACGTGATGACAAACCGGAATGCTCAAGCATACCTCCTCACCCAGCCATTCTCGGGGCCCTCCCAACCTGTCCAGGGTGCGCAAGTGTTAAGGGCGGCGCTGTGCTCACCCTATGTTTGGATAGATGCGGCCGAATTGAGAAGTCCCTAAACTTTCTAAACCCGCTCGGCCATGTCAGGCTGGTGCTTTGGGTAAGTAGTAAATAAATACAACCCATGGATCCAACCCCCCGTATAGAGGCCCCACCATAAGCGGCGACCACAAGCACGGAACCATTGCCACCACACATTACCGTACCATCGCACACCACCATAGCGCACCCACCACCCCACGCGAAACCACCCATCACTGCCTGCCAATTGGAGAAAACAAAAGCAACACCAGCAATTATACCAAAGCATAGTGCTGACCATGACGCCGGTCGGGGGATTTTTTGAATTATTCATCCCCAATATTCCCCTATTCGCTCTTTAGCTATTCGATTGATATATTGACAACACATACCCACACATAGCAACAAGGTGACCACGACCAAGCAACTTTTGCTGATTTACCCACTGCGTGATGGATTTAATTTTCTGGTCGTTATTAAAATTTTTATTATTTTCTCTTTAATATCACAATAAAGCTATTCAGTTTATTCACTCAATTCTGCATATTCGCTGTTTTTTCTTTGTAGTTTCATTTTTTTCACTGTGTCTTGTTTCGTATGTTTTTTTGTCGATGAAGGCTTGCGCTAGCGTCACTGCCAGAACTGGAATGCGCGTGCCGGTGCGGCTTTGGGATTGTGACCGCTACAGCCTAACGTTTTGATGCCGCTGAGCCTTGAGTGGAATCATGTGTCATCATGTGGGCTGTCATGGTATTAGGATTTTAGATGGTATAACGGTGCGGCTTTGGGATTGTGACCGCTACAGCCTAACGTTTTGATGCCGCTGAGCCTTGAGTGGAATCATGTGTCATCATGTGGGCTGTCATGGTATTAGGATTTTAGATGGTATAACGGTGCGGCTTTGGGATTGTGACCGCTACAGCCTAACGTTTTGATGCCGCTGAGCCTTGAGTGGAATCATGTGTCATCATGTGGGCTGTCATGGTATTAGGATTTTAGATGGTATAATGGCATGGGTCATGGACCATGCCAGGTGAATTCTGCAGGCCCGCTGCTATGGAATGGAGGTGATCGAGCAATATTTAGGCGCTTCAAGTAGATATGAGTACTCTATAAGGTCCGGGGTACGATATGCAGCTTAGTACTGGTGGTTTGTACGGAAGATATGTATTGGGGTGTTGTTGCCCTGGATAGAGAGTACCTTGGAAGACAAGGCATCCTGAGTTCGCAATGTGACCAATATGAAACGGTATCAACAATTCATTGACAGGCCATTAGCCGGCCATCCACCCATCAAAACACCCATTATTACGTCTTCTGGGCGTTCTTCTACGCTATAGACCATCTCCACCTATTAATACGCCGCGGCCCATCTCAGCCGTACTATATATCACCCATTAATGCGCCGGCAATGGTAAGTCATTATCCGTCTAATTCATTAACATCCCACCTATTAGTATGCCCTGGCCCATCTCAGCCGTAACCATATATCACCCATAAGTGCACCGGCAATAGTAAGTCATTACCCAACCAACCCATGAACACCACCCGTGATGCATGACCGAATCTCTCAACCGTACCTTTCTGTAGATCATCGCCGCGATTAGTGCGCCCGTGGTAAGTCATTACCCATCTAATCTATTGACACCACCCTCAGCATATCTATTGACACCACCACCCTTAGCATAGCTATTGACACCACCCTTAGCATATCTATTGACACCACCCTTAGCATATCTATTGACATCACCCTTAGCATATCTATTGACACCACCCTCAGCATGACCCATTTCTCAACCGCAACTATCTATAGATCATCACCCCCGTCAATGCGCCAGTAGTAAGTCATTATTCATCCAATCTACGGGCGTACCACCACTCATTAGCTCGCCAGTAGTAGCGTAGCCCTCACTACTAACCCACCACCCATCACGTCAACCTATGGCCACCACCTTAATCAGTTGTGGCGTTGGACGGGTCCAGGGGTGGGAGCTGGGCGTGGTGTGGGTTTGAGCGTAGTCATAAACAGTGCACCCCGTTTTAACCACTCGCCCGCCGCTGACAAAAACTTCAACATGATTCGCACCGCCACCACCAAATTCGCTCAATCTCTCGTCCGGGGCTCTGCCCGCGCCAGCGTGCGCGTCGCCGCCACCCGCATCGCCACGCGCGGCTTTGCTGCCGGCGTGGCCCGCCGGGGCTCGCCCCAGGCGGCCAGCTCCGAGCTGGCCGCCGCTCTGCGCGCGGAGCAGAAGCTCGAGCAGGAGACCGCCGAGGAGCTGGCCGACGACGGCGTGGCCATCAAGGACTGGGCCACCAAAAGCGGCTACGAGGTCGTGGAGGCCGCCGGCAACGACCAGGTCCAGCTGGTCAAGGCCACGCCCACCGAGACGATCCGGGTGTTCTTTTCGATTAGCGACGTGGTGAACGCCGAGGGGCTGCTGGACGAGTCCGCCGACTTCGGCGAGGGCGCCGCTGCCGAGAACGGCGAGGCCGCCGAGGACCTCGACAACGACGAGATCGAGACCCCGGTCCGTGTCAACATCGTGGTGGAGAGGCCCCAGGGCGCGCTGAGCATCGAGGGCGTGGTGCAGGACGACCTGGTGCTGGTGGAGTCGCTGATTCCGTACGCGTCGGCGGAGCTGGCGCTCAAGGAGACGGCCGAGGCCGAGTACTCGCGCCGCCAGACCTACCAGGGCCCGCCGTTCGGCGTGCTGGACCCCAGCGTGCAGGCGGCGGTCCAGGAGTTCTTGGAGGCCCACAAGCTGGACGGCGACTTCGCGCTGTTTGTCCAGGAGTACGCCAGCTTCCGCGAGAACAAAGAGTACATTGACTGGCTGGGCAAGATTGCTTCTATTGTAGAGTAATTCTTTAACCTATTGTTTCTACGGCAGCTGTTGCAACCGGCCGGCCCTCGTTTTCAGCGATTCACCATCGCTGGTGGGGGGTGGAAACCCACTCTGTACATAGTCAAAGCCTGCACCACTCCATAGCTGCGTCGGCTTGAGATATATTTAGATTACTTGTTAGCTTGGAAAGCAATTCGTTTAAGTTTTTTTTTTGGGGAACCAGAACTGAATACTGGTAGCAGGTGAGTTCAGTTACCCTATAGGGTAACCATAGTCCCAGACCGGCTATACAGTTATTCCGAAAGAGATTGGTTACTGTTGTAGGGCAAGAAAATTCCCGTACCGTACCGCGACTAGAGCGAGAGCTTTTGTAGGGTAAAAGTATGTCCATGCTGGTTACACAATCCACATGTTCATGTCGGGTGACAATCCATATTCATGCCTATTATTCACAAGGGTACATAGTCTGTAATGGTAACGCAATTGACGAGGTTTTATTCATGCCGGGTGCTAATCCATGCCGATTGTTCACATGGGTACATATTCCATAGCGGTAATCCAAGAGGGTTATACACGCAGGGCGACGACTCCATAGTAGATATATTTCTTACGGCTTTCCAGATTCCTATAGCGGTGATACAATCCAAGGGGCTTATACATTCACGGTGACAATCCCAAGTTGACATATTTCTCACGGCCGTCAGGGTTACTTTTCCTCTAGCGGTGATACAATCAAAGGGGTTTATACAGTCAGGATGGTCCATAGTGGTAACCGTGTTTAAGAGGTTTATGGCAGTCGTAAGATGACAATTCCATAGCACTAATGCTAACAGCTATCTTGTAGGATGGCATACCTCGGCAGCAATACAAGGCCAGATTCGCCGGTTTTACCAAGAATCGTTTTCAATGCAAGAGACTGTCCTCATGACGCTGGTGCATGCAATCTCTTTATAGGTCTCCTGTCAATTCCTTAGCGGTAAGACTTTATCTTGTAGGGTAACATACCTTGGCAGCAACATAACGCCGTCAGATTCACTAGTCTAACGGAGAATCGTTTTCAATGCAAGACTGTGTTCTCACAGCGGTGGTGCATTCAACATGAAGGACGACAATAGCACAAGTACATTTCGAGAGATGTGGTAGGGTGTCAACACACTTGTAGACTCGATACCGGTGATATAGTCTCAAGGGAGGCCTTTCCAAAAAGATTATTCTTTTACTCTCTTTTATAGGTAAAGATCTGTTCTGGTAGTTTATGAGAAGAGAAAGCAGAGGGTGATGGAGTTATTCCGCTGGAAATTACCTCAAGATTCAGAGTGGATCAAATGATCACCCGGTAGGCAACTAAAAGAAAGGAATGATACCAGCATTTCTTCTTGAATGAAATCGATGAGATGCTAAATTTACTACGATACTGTAAAGTTAGAATCCTTTTCCTAAGGGTGAAGTCAATGATGTCTCGAGATACATCCAAAGCGGAACACGGATATTTTTTGACCGAGAAAAAGTCAATGAGTCACAGTGCTAACCCCAATGCAGAAATCGAGAATCATCCCTTGAAGGTAGTCCCGTGCGATCACAAGTTTTTCAATAAAGAAAGCATAGAACTATTTATTTGCCAATTGACAAGAGACATAGACGGCAACAGAATTCCATTCAAAAGGGATTCTTCTCAATCTCTTGGAACGAACCGCTAAAAAAGACTTCCTACATAAGTTGCGTCAAGGATGCTACTACCGTGATCACTATAGAGAATATTCCAGTGCGCCATGGTGATCATATGCATGTGGGGCCTAGTGATCATCATTAGAGGATTGCTTTCAATGTGGGGCCTAGTCCTATTGATCATCATTAGAGGATTGCTTTCAAGGTGGGGCCTAGTCCTATTGATCATCATTAGAGGTTGCTTTCAATGATTGCTTATTTAAATATCAATATTCACCCCGGGAATTTTCCTCCGGCACTCTCTAATGTTGCAGATTCAACCTTAAATCCCTTTTGAAGTTACAGATCCAATGTAGATTAACGTAGATCAGCGGATCAGAAGATCTTCCCAGCCTTAGGTCCTCTTCGGCTTCTCCGGCAAAACCCAGTGCATGCTCGCGGGTAGTCGGCTCTCCCAGTAGCCCGGAACCGACAGACGAGTCACCAGGAACAGGACGCCTACCACCACGGCACCCAGTGTGGCGATGCCGCCACCCACCTTGACGGGGCTAACGGGAAGGTCGCGCACAACAACGTCACGACGCTCGCTGTCGACCCACTCCTTCTGGCCGTCTTCGTAGCTGATCTCCACGCTGTAGCCCAACTGGTAGGACTTGACCGGCAGGCCGTAGATCGGGGCCATCTGGACAGCCGAGCCGTCGGCCTCGAAGGCGGTGTGGCTGACGTTGCCCGCAAACTTGGGCTCGCGCTTGGTCGGCACATACAGCACGGTCCGGACCCCGCTGATATGGCCGGAACCCAGGTCCCCGCCGGCCACGTTAAGGCTCACGGGCAGGGCCTGCTCGTTGTAGATCACCTCCGGGACGCTGAAGTCGACGTAAAGGGCGGCCGCAGCCTTGAGTGCGAGCACCACCGAGAGAACGCAATACAGCAGTTGCATGGGTCTGATTACAGGGTGGTTCCAGCTGATACACCAATGTGTGATCGGGGAGGGTGCATATATCTGACAATAAGGGTTGTGGCAGCGCGCTTTCACCTGCCCAATTTCGACTGCCACAAACAAACTTCAGGAAGGTGAAAGATTGTCGGAAGAGCGGACCACGCGGGTTTATACCTGATATTGTAAAACTTCGGGACGGGTTGAGAAACTTTGGCAGTGGGACATTTTTCGTTCTAAGCTAGCTAGCGAAGATTACTTGGGACTCAAATATTACAACAATCTTACTGACGAGCCTTAGTATTTCACATCGTGATTACCGAAGTGTTCCGGGCTCTTTTAGCTACCAATTTCGACGTGGAAACCTACCACTCTGGGTTCAGCGCTTATGTTCTGTGGAGTGTTTATCAGTGCCGAATATTCATTAATTGTCTCATTCCTAATCGAAGCTCTGCAGCATTGACTCTTAGATTAAATATGATTACTTGCGCCAATGTTTCTCAACAAGACCAAGTTATTATGAGTGTAGGACCTCTTAGTCCCAGTGGTATTGATTTCACTGGTACGGATTTCTCAATTGCTTCCTTACCATTCATAGTGCCGATGACACCCTCCAAGTGCCGAACTAGTCAGCGTTATTCTGGTAAGAGTTCATTAGTGCCATGTATATTTAGTAAAACTGTGTTTACAATTAGTGGGGCACACTCAACAAATTCCATATACCGAGATGAGCATGTTTTGTGCGAGCCTTGTGCAAAGACCAAGCCCACTATTATGCTGTGAACTTATGCAAGCGTGCATCGAGACTCGGTCGTCTAGTTAAATTAAGATTCCATGGGGACCAGGGCGCGCTATACTGGCACGATGTGTGCACCAAGGCTTCTTCCCGGCACAAGCTCGATTTGGAAGGTCTTGACCTCGGTTCCTCGACGAACAGAGAGTTCCAGAGTGCGTCCACTAAGGCGCTTCATCTCCGCAGGGAAGTCGGTGATACGGGCCGCCTCTCCGAACTTCAAAACTTGGTCGTCCGACTCTAAGCCCGCCTCCGCGCCCAGCGTGCCGGACACCACGGTTTTGATCACAGCCAACGGACGAGGTAGCGTTTCAGACTGGGACGATAATGCAGTAGAGTTTGCCTGTGCGCCGCCCTTCTCCCGCAGGGAATTCGCATCAGAGGCCGCGCTCTTGTCGGCAGGGTCTTTCTTGGCCTTTTCGGGAAATGCGTTCTGGAGGCTGTTACTTATCTCCTCCAGCAGCGCCCGCATGTCGTTCTGTTTACGAATCAACTGCACCCGCAGATTGCGAACGGCGTGAACGTCAACATCGTGACGAGGGAAGCCATCGGGGGTCACCAGCGACTCCCCGGCCGCTACACCGTGCGACTCCAGAGCGTTGCGCAGCTCATTCAGCTCTTGCTCCAGCTTATCCCGCTTCGCAATTAGTTGCAAGGTGGCTTCCCGCTGGGACATTTTGCAGAGCCAATGTAGCGTAAATCCGCAGCGACAGGGTTGTGGGCTGATCAGTGACAGAATTCAAGGACCAGCTGCCCTTTCATGTGCGTAAGTAAATCACGACCCACATGTTGCACATCACGCGAGAAAACACCCCACGGGAAACCATATGAACACAAACTTAATATAAACAAATTCTAATATCAGCGTAAAATCACGCAACAACCACTCGAAAACCATATCAACACACTCGAGCAACGTGAACAGTGAAACAATATGAACAAAGTATGAAACATATAGAAAGCGGCTTCACGGGCTCCTCTTTAAGACACTTTATCATCAGCCGACGCGCGCAGAGTTGGTGATGATGCAACAGGATGAGAATACAATTACCCCATGGTAATGACGCTAATGCTATCAAGGGACAAACAATTACCTGGTATAGACCCAATGGATGGTCTCACCAGATATGTAAACAGCATGAGAATCCGTCAATGGTATCAATTTGAACACCACAAATTACCCAGTTTGGAAACCCTGTTAAAGTCAGCGTGTGAACCCAGGCATGGAATGATGGGAGTACACAAGTAGAGACTACATAGTAAGTACTGCGTACGTTGCGCTCTACGAAGGTATGGTTCATAAGAATATGGTGAACCAAAAGCAATGAGAATGCATAGAGTTCGCACCATTATACTTGCTAAATATCCTCAGCTACATAATACGCGATCTTCCAACCTAAGCCTTAGTCTCGGCAGTTTCGTCTTTAGATTCCAGACCCTCGCTCTCGGCCTTGGCGTCCTCCGCCGGGTCCTCGGCTTTCGCGATGGTCGTGTCGGCGTTCTTCGGTGCCTCCGTAGCGGACTCCTCAGGCTCCACTGCGGTGTTAGTGGATCCCGTTTCGGAAGGACCCTCGGCAGCGGTGTCGGCAGAACTCTCCTTTTTGCTTTCTTCCGATCCCTCAGAATCCGCGTCGTCTTGACTGCCGGTTTCGGGTTGCTCGTTGGAGGATTTCTCGTCGGGGGTTTCCTCTTTGTTGGGCTCCTCACTGGACTGATCTTGAGGTTGGTCGTTGGGTTGCTCGGCTAGGGCTTCCTTGGTGGACTGCTCGGGGGCATCCTCCTCCTTGGCCTTCGCATCCTCGTCGGCGGTTAGTTCCTCATTCGTCGTCTGCTCCGGACCATTGGCTTCCTCATTGGGCTGGTCCGCCTGGGACGCCTCTCCAATGTGTTCCTTAGCGGCCTCGAGAATGGTCTTAGGGCTGTCGTCAGGCTTCACGGAGTGCTCGACCAGCACCGCTTTGCCGTTGACGAAGAGCCAATGGCTCCTGATCACGCCCTTGGGGCTCTTCTTTGCCCCCAACGGGCCCAGCAGTTTATAGGAAGGATCGCTGATGAGATCGAAGTCGACCTCGGTCTTGTTCTTGAAAGTGGTTTGGGCCTTGGGAGAATCGGCGCTGATGCCGAAGACGGCGACGCCCAATTTCTCGAACTCTTCGCGCAGCTTGCCGAAGCCGCTGGTTTGTCTGGTGCAGCCCGGGGTGGAGGCCTTGGGGTAGGCGAACAGTGCCAGGACTTGGGACCCGTACTGTTTTGCGAGGTTGACCGTTTCCTCGTTCTGCAGGGTGACCTCGACATCGGGCAAGGCGTCGCCGACCTGGATGGAGGTTGCGGCTTCGGTTTTGACCTTTTTGGAAGCATTCTCCAGCTCCGCGCGGGCTCTTCGGGAAATCGCCATAGTTAATTAAATAGATAGATCAATCAATGCCAGAATTGTGGCTGCCGGCTGCCTAATGAACGTTTAAATATGTCGTGCAGCTGAACCCAGTAGCAATAGTGGTAAGGGGTGGATGATTACAGTACTGCTCGGTCCTCGCCTCCAGCGTCGAGGGTGCAGTGCGCCGACCGTTCTCGGCATGTCGTCCCAAAAATTGCCCTCATCGGTGGGTCTTGAACTTATTATGTGATGGGCTGGTGGTGGAGGGTGGGGGAATCTAGATCACTGGCGGCTCAGCGACTCAACGCAACGCATGCATACCCCTTGTTCACGTGGCCTCATGCATCGTTAATGTCTCAGGGTGCATCGGGCTTCCCGGGTCACGCGGGCCATTCGTATGGGAGCGTGGAAGTGGGACCAAATCCCCCGACACCTGGCAACCGAGTCGGGGCCCGATCCGAGGGTGCTTGGCGAAAATAGCCAAAGCGGATAATGTCTGTAGCTTAGATACTGATTAAGTCTGAATACATATGCTCATAGATATCTATGCCTGATGTCGGGCGAGCTGGGAGGCTGCATTGTATGTTGTCTGTGTTCATCGGGGGATGTTGGAAGGGGAGGAGTTCATCGAAGTCATGGGGCGATGACGATCGGAGGTGATGACGGGGAGTTCATCGATTTTCAAGGGGAGGTGGTGGGATGTAGATTGAGGGGTTTCCATGGGATGTCCATTATGTGGTGTCCATTATGGGATACTCATCATGGGAAGACCATGTGGATGTCCATTAAGAAGTGTCCTTCACGGGATATCCATTGTGGGAAGTCCATGTGGTGACCATTATGATGCGATCATCCTAAGGCGACCATAGTGAGGGAACCATCCTGGGGCGACCATTATGGGGTGACCAAATGGGGCGACCATTATGGGGTGACCAATATGGGAGGTCCATTACGGGAGGCCATTATGGGAGTCCCATCATGGGGCGTCCATTATGGGAGGTCCATTATGGGAGGTCCATTATGGGAGGTCCATTATGGGAGGTCCATTATGGGAGGTCCATTATGGGAGGTCCATTATGGGAGGTCCATTATGGGAGGTCCATTATGGGAGGCCATTATGGGAGGTCCATTATGGAAGGCCATTATGGGAGATCCATTATGGGAGTCCACGATTGGAGGTCCATTATGGGAGGCCATTATGGGAGATCCATTGTAAGGGGTTCATCGTGGGATGGCGTTACAGGGCATTCACCTTGGGACGACATTCATGGAATTACCTTGGGACGGCGCTCATGGGCGTTCTACCTTGGGACGGTGATCGATGTTCACTGTGGGAGGGGGTGATTGCTGAACACTGCGGGCAGGTGTTCATCCGTGTTAATAAACGGTCCCTTTCGACCTGATCCCTTTTGAGATAGTTATCATGGTTATTGGCGTTGGTTGTGGATACGCATCGAGGCTGACCCTGCCCACGATCGCTGGTCGTGTCCATGGGTCATCATCCTTGACGTCGATTGTGGTCATCGTTGGTGGTCTCGGCAGATGGGCAGGCCGGTCCCCCCCCGAGGTTTGTAAATACTAATATTCATCGATGATTACAATATCCATAGTACAACCAGCCTTATGAACCGTGCCCGTTCTGTGCTCGCTCTGTGTATCGCCAGACCTTGGCGGTGAAGTCGCCGCCGCCGGATGCGAACAGAGTGCCCTCCGGGGACGGGGCCACGCTGATGACGGAGTTGACGTGTGCTTGCAGCATGAGCTGGACCTCGGCGGTGTCGGCGTTCCAGACCTGGACGGTGCGGTCCTTGGAGCCGGACAGGATCCACTTCGAGTTCGGGGTCACGGCCACCGACAGCACGTAGTCGTTGTGGCCGCGGATGGTCTCCTTGACCCGGCCCTTCATGGTCTCATTAGGGGGCGACAGGTCCCACACCTTCAGGGTCTTGTCCAGGGAGCCGCTGACGATCTGGCGGTGGCCGGGGCGGTAGCTGACGCTGTAGACGCTGTCGTCGTGGCCGTCGGCGCCGTCCAGCCGCTCGACCAGCCGGTTGGCCTCGATGTCCCAGACCCGCACCGTTTTGTCCAGCGAGCCCGCGGCCACGAACCGGTCGTCCGGGCTCAGCGCCACCGCCGTCACGCCGTCCTCTATGGAAAACTCGCGGTAGCACTTGCCCGTCTCGACGTCCCACATCTTGACGTTGCGGTCGCCGGAGCCGCTGACCACGTACCGGCCGTTGGCCGAGAACACCAGCGAGTAGATGTCCTGGTCGTGGCCCTCGAAGATATGCTTGATCTCGCGCGTGGCGATCTGCCACACCCGGACCTTGTGGTCCTCGGCCCCCGTGGCGAGAAACTTGCCGTCCGGCGAGAAGCACACCGACCGGATGTACAGGTCCACCGTGCCGTCCACGTTGGGGTCCTGCAGCTTGTACAGCAGGTCCCCCGTGCGCACGTCGAAGATCTGCGCCGACCGGTTGCAGCCCGTGGCCAGCAGCTGGCCGTCGTCGCTGAACCGCACGCAGCACACCACGCTGTTGTGCTGCAGCGACAGCACCTGCTCCACGTCCAGCACGGGCGGGAACTTGGGGTTGTACACCACGGCGTAGTCGGGCATGATCCGCTTGAACTTGTCCGGGATCTGGTCCAGGTCCATGTTGACGAGGTGGGCGTCGGCGTTGACGTCGGCGGACGGGGCGCGGTCGGCCGGGAACGCCGACGGCGCCGCGGACTGGGCGGAGTCGGCCAGCGCCGCCAGTCCGGACGCCGCTGATTCGGGCTCCGCCGGCGTTGTGCCGTCGGGCACGCCGCCGTGGGCCAGCCGGGCCGCGTCTTCGCCGGACAGCCGGCCGTTGGCCCCGGCATTAGTGGACGCGGCTGCGGCTGGCGCCGGCGCGGGTTGGGCCGGCGAGGGTTGCTGGGATCCGGGGATTTGCTGGGATCCGGGGATTTGCTGGGATCCGGGGATTTGCTGGGATCCGGCGGAGATTTGCGGGGACCCGGAGGAGATTTGCTGGGATCCCGCGGGAATTTGCTGGGATCCCGCGGGGATTTGCTGGGAGCCCGGGGCGGCTTGCTGGGAGCCCGGGGCGGCTTGCTGGGAGCCCGGGGCGGCTTGCTGGGAACCGGCGACGGCCAGCGCGGGCTGGGCAAACGCCGAGCCCGCCTTGCTGTCGCCGCCGTCGTCCAGCGGCAACGGCAGCGGCTGCAGCGCCGGCTGGCTGCCGGTGTCGCCGCCCTGCTCGACGCGGGCCACCAGCGGCGGCCGCGGCTGCAGCGTGTCCAGCTTCTGGCGCAGCTTGGCCAGCTCCGCCTCGTACTTGTCCCGCATCTGGCGGTGGGCCTTGTCCAGCTCGTACACCGTCTTGCGGACCTGGGACAGCTCGGTCATGTGCTGGTGGATGAGCTTGGAGTCGGCCTCGTCCTTCTGCAGCAGCACGCGCGAGGCCTCCACGCTCACGGCGGTGAACTCGTTCTTGATCTGCTCGAAGCTCTCCAGCAGCTTGGCCGGCAGCTGGGGCGTGGCCAGGCCGGCGGTGGCGCCCCCCACCGCGGCCAGCGGCGCGCCGGCCAGCGAAGCCGCGGGCAATTGGCCGCCAACGGACACGACGTTCTGTCCCCCCGGGTGGGCCACCGGGTGGGGCACCGCCATGAGCGGGGGCCCCGCCGGGGCGGGCTGCCCCCCGACGGGAGAATTCGCTTGAGGACTGGTAACCCCCTGGCTCTGCTGGGGGACTCGGGCAATGCTCATTTGGGCCTCGATGGAAAGGATCTCCGAGGGGTTTCTCGCCGACCAATGTGTGGGTTACCAACAGGGTGGGTGCCCGGCCGTGGTGGGGTGGTGGTACAAGACGACGCGGGCCCAGGCACCTACGCGGTTAGCGTGGTCAGTCAGCTGTAAATAGCAGCCGGGCAGCGGGCCGGGGCACGGGTTGCCATCGAGGCACTGCGTTTGCGAGGTTATGGGAATACGATGTAGCCCGGCAAGGGTCGACGCACCCTCGCCGCCCTGCCCGGCCCGTTCCCAGCCTGGCGCCGGCCCCCGGCGCCGCCGCCGCACCAGTCTAGGGCACGGGGACGCCGCCGGTAGCCAACCCGCCGCCTGGAGCCAACCGGCCTGACTGGGGCGGGGGTCCTCGCCTGGGTGATAGCACCGTCCCTGCAACCACCGCGCCTCTCCGAAACCGGCCTGCAGGGCCGGCCTTGCGGGGGGCCGGCTCGTCCGGGCCGATTTGTTTTTTTCCCTGCTCCCCGCCCCCCACCTCGGCCCGCCCGGCCTCTGAACCGGCGTCCCCCCGGGGGGCGCCGTTATCCCGCCGCCAGCAGCATGCAAGGGCCCCGGCAGTGTGTCAAGTGCAACGAGATATCGCACATCCGGAGTGCTCCCAACACCCACTAGTCATGCTTACTAACCCCCGGCCTGATTCCCAGCGCCCACACCGCGGTCCGGCTCTCTGGCTACCGCCTGCATAGGCTACAGGACTCATCACCGTCACCTGAAATTGGCCGGTGAAAAAAGCAACGGGATACCGTCGGGCCCCGCATCCCCCCACCCTCGCCAGCCAGACTCTCTGCCCAGGACATCCTCGGCCGCTGCACAGCCTGCAGAACTGGCGCCGCTGTGGTGCGGATGCAGTAGCTCGAACGGTGCGGAACCATTGTGACAGAACAGAGCAAAACACCGCGGCCGGACCCTGTTAGTAATCCCGGGCATCCCTGCCGTTTGGCCATTGTGAGACTCGTTGATCCATCAATATGTTGATGCGAACCACTGCTGCGTTCGGACTGCACAATCCATCCAGATGCTTACAGGTTCCTCGTACGGATCGCCCTAGCACACGTCGAAGTTCGTGGCAAAGTTTATACAAAATATACTACAAAAAAGGTCAGAAACCTAGGTTCGCAATGCTAGTTCCTAACAACACACAGATCAGCTCATAGAACACCCAGACTCAGACATAGATGGTTGAGACGATACTGGTCGCAATGCTGCACAGAGGTATGCTACAGATTATGACAAGGCAGAGGGGACTCTCCTGCAGAGAGATACTGACGGTTGCGATTACTAAAGCAGATATCGACTGATTAGGGTTATCGCAGATGTCACACCTGATTAACGCTGACGCATCGATGCGTCGATACTGCATGCGTTAGGACCGATTTGTCATAGAGACGCGCAATTAAACTTACTCCAGCATGTCAGACCGATCCGTATGGCGGGCATCGATCAAACGTATTCCTTCCAGATCCGTGAGACGGATGCCTTAGTCACAGCTCTGAAGCGGAGCAGTAAGATCAGCGCAATAGTACAGATATATTCGGTAAGATGTATACATGACTTGTCTCGTGATTAATGCAGCTTTAATTCAGATCCGCAAGACGCATGGATCGCTTATCTGGTAGGACACGTGCATTGATGCGGACGTGATTCAGATTCGCAAGCGTGGAATATCTCGCAAGACCTGTGCATGGATACAGCTTGAAAGCAGATCTCTAGAATGAGCGCAATAGCACAAGTTTTATCCAGATCCGGTAGTGTGCTTGAAGCACAACATATTTACTCTAGCTCCGTAATTATCAACGTATCTCTAGCTCCGTAGAATGGTACACGCACTCAGATCCGTAAGACAGGTTCCTAAAATTGATTACTCCAGATCAGCGATGAGCGCGACAGTACAGGATCTACTGCACAGCCGTGAGACATGCAGTTACACAGATGCAGACAAGCACTATCACAGCTTCAAAACAGGTTCGGGTGGGCGCGTCAGTGTCAATTCAATTAAATAACAGAGAATCCAGACAGAAAATCCATACATGGTTTTGACCGGGACCATGCACTGTGCATTCTATCCATCGTCGCCATAGTATATGTCACACGAAACCAAACAACTCTCAAACCGGTCGCATCCCGGTAAACACAAAACGGACTCGTCGTTCCGAATTGGGACTCGAGCCGCCCGGTGGACGCACCGCACTTCTGCCATAAAAATAAGTATGTACCATTCCTAAACTCAAGACTACTAATCTTGACAGTGCTGCCATATGCGTGGGGCCGCACCACATTAAATGGAATCGGTTTCCGTGAAACCACGGGTATGCGGGGTGTCATTAGCTTGTATTGCTGGGCCTGGTCAGTAGATAGTCATGATCACTTCATCATCGCCGCGACCGCGCTCGTCCTCCTCGTTCTTCCACGCGTCCATCTCGTCCTCGCTGCTGGAGGAGCTCGAGCTGCCGTCGCCGCCATGGTCGCCATACATGCCGTCCTTTTCGTAGTTCTTGGTCTCTATGCGCTTGAGCTGCTCGATCTGGGACTCCTCCAGGCTGCCGAGCTGGGCCTGCTGCTTCTGTTCCTCGAACTGGGCCATCTGCTGCTGTTGGTAGCTGTAGTTGATCAGGTTCAGGTACGCGTACATGAAGTTTGACAGCAAAACCTGCTGCCGCAGCGGCTGACGGGGGTTGGCCAGCTTCATGTGGCTGAGGCGGTAGATCGCGCGCTCGATGTGGAGAGGGAACCGGTGGTACATCATGACGTAGGCCCGGTCACTGACCTGGTGGGCCGGGATGTCGTAGGGCAGCTTGATGTCGGGCTGCCCCATGCTGACGCCGGTGCCGGTGGCGGCGGTGGGGTCGGCGTCGGCCTCCGGCTCGAAGGCGTTGTTGACCACGCGCGAGTCGTTGCGGGCGTGGCCTCTGCGTTTGGTCTGCGGGGTGGATCCGATATCGGAGTGGACCTCATCCGCGGGAGCCGGGGTTTGCGCGGGCCGCGACGAGCTTTTGGCCGGTTTGGAAGGCGGCGCCGGCGGTGTGGGCTCGGCGGGGCTGGGCGCCGGTTTGGGCGGGCTCTGCTTCTTGGTGTCGCGCTTCTTGAACAGGTTGGCAAACCCCTTCTTGGCGGAGTCGCCGGCGTCGGAGGCCCTGGCGTCGGCCCTGGACTTGGGCTCCGGCTTGGCGCGGGCCTCGTCCTTGCTCTTGGACTCGGCTCTTGGCTTTTCCTTGTCGAGCCACTTCCAGCGCTTGGATTCCTTGGGTTCGCGGCTCTTGCCGTCCTTCTTGGGCGCGCCGGTCTCCGGGGCCGCGTCTCTGGCGGTGCCGGGAGGTCTCGGGTCCGTGCCAGTTAGCCTCAGTTCCGAGCCGGTCGGTTTCGCGTCCGTGCCGGCTGGGGGCCGGTCGACGCCCAGCGATTTCGGGTCTTCGCTGCCCCTGGCCGTGGGCTGGACGGGATGATCTCGGGCGGACACGGGGATGGGGCTGTCGCCCGGGTCGTCATGCTCGGGGCTGGAGGTTGCACCGGGACTGTAGTCCGCCGACGATTCTGTGGACGCCGAAGACGGGGTGGTGGGCGAGATTTTTCCGGTGGGAGAGGTTTTTCCGGGGGGAGAGCGGTGGCCCGAGGGCGAGATTTTTCCGGAGTGGTTGCCCGAAGTGGGAGACACGCCGGCGGCCGAGGCGTGGCCCGGAGTCTGGGGATGTCCTGGGGAATGTCCCGGAGTCTGGGGCAGTCCCTGTGTATGCGGATCCCGGGTCTGGGGCAGTCCCTGTGTATGAGGAGGTCCCTGAGTATGGGGATGTCCCTGAGTCGGGAGAGGTCCTTGAGTATGGGGATGTCCCGGAGTATGGGGATGTCCCTGAGTCGGGAGAGGTCCTTGAGTATGGGGATGTCCCGGAGTATGGGGATGTCCCTGAGTCTGGGGATGTCCCTGAGTCTGGGGATGTCCCTGAGTCGGGGGATGTCCCGGAGTCTGGGGATGACCCTGAGTATGGGGATGTCCCGAAGACTGGGGATGTCCCGGGGTATGAGGAGGGCCCTGAGTATGTGGCTGTCCCTGAGTCTGGAGATGTCCCTGAGTGTGGAGATGTCCCGGAGAACCATGCTCAGGACCGGCAGTAGAGGCGGCAGTGGGCGTGGCCGGCAGTGGCTTTGTCGCTGGATGGGCCGCGGGCTGGTCGTCCAGGGCAGTGTAGGGCCTCTGGGTCTCGTGGGACGGGTCGATCTCCTTGTCGAGGCTGTGGGGCGGCCGGGTGTCCGGATGGGGCCTTGGGGACGGGTCGTGCCTAGGGTCGGCGATCTTTTTGCGGCGGTAGCCAAGCATGCCCGAGGCATTTGGCGACGGCGTGGCGGCGGAAGGGCTTGGCGGCTGCTCGGCCGTGGTGGCCATGGCCTTGGAGATGGACACGGTGAGCGGGGGCTTGACGCGGCCGTGGGGGTGCGGCTTGGCGGCCGTGGCGGGCAGTGCCGCCGGGTCGCGGGCGGCCGCGTGGTAGGCGGACCAGGGCGTGGCGTGGGCCGGGATGTCCGGCAGCGAGCGGTTGACGTTGGGCGGGCCCGATGCAATGGATGAGGCGGCGTGGGCCGGCGGGGCCGGCGCGGGGTCGCCGGGCCTCTTGTCGTCGCGCTTGAACTCCGGCTTGTGCAGCCGGTGGGTCGACCGGCGCAGGCTGGTGGCGCCGGCCTTGAGGTCCGGCGCCGCGTAGGCGGCGCGGGCGCTGCGCACGCGGTGCAGCGACGCGGCCCCGCCCGTGCTGTTGCGCAGCGCGTCCATGGTCTGGGTGTACACCTGGTTCCTGCCGTCGGTGACGCCGGCCGCGCTCGATCTCCCATCCAACGCGTTCCCACCACTCGGCCGACCGTCCAGTGCTTTCCCACCGCTCGGTCGGTCGTTCCCGCCGTCCGGATCGTCGCCGGCCTCGGCGGACTCCAGCTCGAACTCCTTGCTCAGCTCCATGATCGACTTGCGCCGGTCGCCCGTCGACACGCGGCGCCGCTTGTCGAGAATGGCCGCGGCGTCCACGTACTCCTCGGGCGCCGCCACGACGTGGGACAGCCGCGAGTGGTGCCGCGACAGCCGGCTCTGGTGCTGGGCCTCGTGGGAGTTGCGGATCTCCGCCAGCTTCTCGTTGACAAACGCCTGCCATTCGCTGGGAGCCAGCTCCGGGTGCAGTCCGGCAGGGACCCACATGTTTTCGAGGCCGTTGACGTCGCCGAGCGCGGCCGGCCGCGCGTCGTCGGGCGCGGCCCGCTGGCGCTGGTCCCCCGGATGGGGGGCGTCCCCGTCCGGAGAAACGTGGGCAGGATCCGCGGACCGGAGGGTGCCGGGGCCGGCGTCGGGCGGCGCCGCCTGAGAGTGCTTCTCCCGCATTGACGATCTCATCCCCGGTACTTAGTACCCCT
>JANIWM010000092.1:0-24719 GCA_030555655.1 Starmerella floris
TATCACTTGTCAGTATATCACTTGTCAGTATCACTGGTTAGTATATCACTTGTCAGTATATCACTTGTCAGTATCACTGGTTAGTATATCACTTGTCAGTATATCACTTGTCAGTATCACTGGTTAGTATATCACTTGTCAGTATATCACTTGTCAGTATCACTGGTTAGTATATCACTTGTCAGTATCACTGGTTAGTATATCACTACTCAGCATATCACAAGTCAGTATCACTTATTCGTATCACTAGTTAGTATATCGCTTGTCCGTATCACTTGTCAGTATTACTTATTAGAATCACTAGTTAAATATCACTTGCAAGTATCTCTGGCTAGTATCATTAGTTAGTATATCACTTGTTAGTATATCACTTCTTCGTATCACTAGTTAGTATATCACTAGTTAGTATATCGCTTGTCAGTATTACTTATCAGTATCACTAGTTAAATATCGCTTGCCAGTATCACTAGCTAGTATCACTAGTTAGTATATCACTCGTTAATTTATCACCAGTTGGTAGTATATCAGTCATTAAATCACTCACCTTTATATCACAGTATATCACTTGTCAGTATATCACTTGTCAGTATATCTATCGCACAACAAAACATTCTGCAACTACTAGAACTCGATATATAACCAGTGACATAACGAACACTGCGAACGAAATCGAAACGAATATGCAAATACACAACTAAACATTGCTGAAAAGACGAAACCGAGGGCATATTGCTGATGAATACACCCCAGAAGTTCGACACACCCTTTAATAAAGGATATGAAGAATCCAATGAGAAGATTACGGTCGCTAACAATGCCCCAGAATTCGAAAATGCATTATTGGAGACTAGGCCCATATCTGCGGAAAATCCAGATGGCTTAGTGAATTGCGTCGCCAAGTACGCTGGGCACAAAATGTCAACACTGCTGTAAAGAAAGCCGGCTTGCACTATAAATTGTGAAAAAGAATACTACGTAAAGCATTACATAGTTCAAATGAGATACTCCCGAAAGAATACCACTATAATAGTATATAGGATAATTGTAATTGCTGAATGTATCAACAGGAGGGCACGCGTATCAAGGGGCAAATGACTCGCGCAATATTCGAACTATAGAATGATATTTCTAGAAAGATTTCCAGTGTACCGGAGATTCCACTGTTTTCTCTGGAACTAAACATTCTCCAATCAAATTCTTCATCTCATATTTGTGTGTGCTTATCAGCCATATATTCTATTAAATGTACTATAGGTATGAAATCACCACGTTTTCAGGTGATCCTTTACTTGCCTTATTTCTCTATCTTTGATTTACTGTGCTGTGCTGCATCACCATTCATCACCTGGTCACCGATATTTCAAGCTTATCTTGCCAGGTTACAATTGATCCCTACAGGATATCATAGATTATAATCCTACTTCATCACTGATGTCTACTTCCATCATCGCATCAGAAATCGTCTCGAGCCAAGCTTTACGATGACAGCCATCAGTCCCGTGATACCACCAATTTTTGCTCGGAATGTACATTCTGATTATCATCCCCGTGCCCAATCGAGACCCCGGAACCAGAATCACACGATACCCCAGAATCGATGCTGGCTCAGGCAGGAAAGATTGAACAACAATTGTTTTCCATTTATCTATCTACATATAAAAGTTTTGGTCTATTCTGCAAAAAATCTCGTCAGAGCCTCGTCATTCGACCGAAATCATCCTCGCATCATCGACATTCCCGAGCTGTCAGATTGCTATTGACCGTCCAAGACAAATCCGATCGTGACGGCATCACTGGGCAGATGCCATACAAGTTTCGCCGGAAGTAGCTGCCACCTCTTAATCTTGTTCACGCACTCTTTCTGTAGTAATTTATCACATTAAAATGCTTAGCACAGCGAATAGAGTAGGCGCAGGTCCACGCCCCGGGCGCGACACCACGAGTCCCAACGAGCCCCCCCTGTTCGAACCGTTTCTCGATCACCCCGGCTAACGCGTTGTGCATGGTCGCCTGTCTCCTGGTACGCGAAAAGCGCAATAGGGTTCGGGTGGCTCGCTTGTATTATTGTGGGCAAGTCATATATTACCGATTCGAGCGTGGTGGAAAATCACCTGAGTAAAAGCATGCTAGTAACCCTGACTCTTCGCGTCCAGCCTATAGCAAGGGTGCAATATGTAATTCGGGCTAGGAGCCTGGAAGCGGGACTCACGCGGCCACACTCGAGCTAATTGGTTGGCGTGAATAGGATGTGTATTTTATTTCGACTTTACGATAAGCTACTAAGTGCTGACCTCCTCGCTGCCCAGTGAGAAATTTTGTGGTTGGAAATTGTTGCGTTATCGTGACCACGGATTAAGTGACTGCGCCAACGCGCGGATATGGTTTCCCCGGCATGTGTGCAAGCAAAACTCCTTTCAACCCTTCAGCCTGACCAGGCCGGTCCCTATCTCCGGTTACAAGGGCTAGACATGCAACCTATTTGGTGACTAATTGCATCGATGCACGTGAAATACATCGTAAGCCATCGCGATGTTGCATAGTTAAGGCGGGATTTCTCTCGCCTTGGCCGTGCTCCGGACGGCCGCAGCATCGCCTGTGATGTGTGCTGCATGCAAGGAAAAAACTGGAGGTCATCATTGCATTTATACCCCTACCCATAACATTCTCTCCCACCGCGTAGATGTCGATGCGGTGAGGGGACATGCTCCATTAATGAGGGGGCGTGGTCGCGCCTTTTGAGTGACCATCAGCCCCATCGATTCTCGAGGACCCTTACGCATTTAGTTGCCGACATAGCATATTGTTGGTAGTGGCCGCAAGCACCATAATCTTCGAGCTATCGGACGCGAAGCAACAAAAACAATTGCCACCCGCCGCTTTCGGAAACACTTATCTGCACATATCCGTGCTAATCTAAATTTGAATACCCTCAACGCGTCGGGACAGCCCTAGACCTACCCTCCATCCCAACATCCGCTATCAGACTGAAAATTTTGTCCGCGTGATATGGGGTCCAGCCGCATTGCAGGGTGACTCGTGGGCTATATAAACACCCGAAATGCCACCAATTTGAACCGTCATCTCTTCCTATAATCACACATTCAATAATGCAGTCTGCTTTCGTTGCCCTTTCTGTTCTCGCTGGTGCTCACGCCTACAATGCCAAGGCTGCTAACAGCACTGGTGCCGTCAGCAACTCTACTCACGGCGCTGGCAATGCCACCCACAACGGCACCGCTGGCCCCAGCAACAGCACTCACAGTGGCGCTGCTGCCTTCACTAGCGTTGGTGTTGCCGCTGGCGCTGTTGGCATTGCTGCCCTTTTCCTTTAAGCAGCTTAGTTTCATTTTATCGTGCATTTCAATGGACTCGTCTACGAATACATGGATGTTCTACATGCGCATATAATTTGGGGATTGAGCCGTTTACTAGCATGTTAAACATGTGGCGCCCTTTCAATGTAGAAAACTTATTGAGACGAGTCTGCTGACTCGTGGTGTCTGTTAAATTATTTTCATAAAAGAAACATGCTATTTATTTCAAAGATTTTCTGTCCATTAAAGCGTTCAGCAGGAGTTCGCATAGAGTACGATCGCTCTTTGTTCGGATCCGAGTCAACTGTGACTAAAACTCGCGACTTGTTATGTAATGATTACCAAATCTTACATGGTTTTTGGTGGCGTCTTCCTCCAGAAATCTGGATGAAGCTTCGGTGGAATAAATTGTATTTCAACTGGAATCACCGAGCCCGCGGATAATCATTTGTCTCTTGATACGCTAAATTTAAAGTTTGAGTGACTAAATAATAACACCATGCCTGGAACCTTGAAATATGCTTTCCTGGGAATAGTTGCACCTCTTAGAGAACAAACTCACCCGAAGGTGTTGCGATGTAGATATTATTTTAGAGCAATGTTGCGAGATTTGAGTTAGAATCGGATATATGCACTCAGCGGTCGGCACTTTACATACTTAGGTGATGGCAAGCATCTAGATCGGGAGTATTTTTTTCCAAAGATGGCGGAAGCGGCTGATTACAGTGGCTAGAGCATGCGAGGGTGGAGGATGGAGGATCCCTTTCACGTGCAGGAAACCATGGTCGAGCCCATCACATGATACTAGCTTAGTTGGTGATGACAGATTTTTCAATATAAGGTTGGTTGCAACGGAAACTTCCCGAGTATGCGTGGTGGTGCACAGGTGGAGAACAGTCGGCGCAGTTGCAAAAATAGGGTGGAATTATGACATTACGCGATTTCCCGACCTCACAAAAAATCGGCAACCGCAAAGAGCCCTTCATGGCCAGAAACAGGAGTATCTCTTCATCATAATGATAAACCCTGGCTCCCATTGAAGTGCTTCAGGGCATAGTGGCGCAGGAAGGGTCCATTGGTGATCGGTAACCGCTTCTACCCTATGCAACATACCAGCTTAAAAAAAACACAGATGCCCTAGCCTCCATTATCAGTGGCCTCGGCAGCGTAAGGCGGTTTATGGGCGACACTTGGAGTCAGTCGAAGGGAACGCGAATTCAAAAAAGAGCAATATACTTCATTCATATCCCCAGCATCGCACTCGCCCTGCGGTCGGATAATAAGTCGCGTCGACCACGCGTGGGCGTTCCTGAACGCCTCGCGTCAACGCCTCTTCTCGTCGCTCTGCGTCCCAGAGTAAACACCCCAAAAAGGGATGATGATGTAACAAGTCGGTCCCCTACCCGTGCCCCACTGCGCTCCCCCCACTGTCACCGTTGGGCTATATAAACCCCTCAGGTGCCAGTTATCAGATTCCTTCTGTATCCACACATCACACAGCCAAAAATGAACTCTGCCATCCTCGCTGTCGCTCTTGCTGCCACTGCCCAGGCTAAGAACAACTCCACCAACGCTGCCCCCGGTGCTCTTGTCGGCACCAACGGTGCTATCACCGCTGTTGGTGTCGGTGCTGCTGTCGGCGCTGCCGCCCTCCTTCTTTAAGAGTGGCGCGTACACCATCGCACAATTATGAGGTCTCCTTCAGATCTTTGTATAACTACCAGGAAATAATCATAGATAACCAATAATTCCAATAAAAGAAACCAGTAAACAGAAAAAATGGGCAGATTTAGACAAAAAAAACAAAGGACTTCCCGTTTGGGCCTATGTACTGATTATAATGAATGCTCGAGATTGGCTTCGTACGAACATTTATAGATATATACAAGGAGCTCGACGGTATCCACTTTACCAGTGGTCTTCAATTAACTAAATGGCTTAGTATATAGTCCAGACAATTAATTCCCTGAATATTATTATTAGCTTGATTATTCGCGCTTTAGCCCAGCGGTTCGTACTCCTCGAAGGAACCCATGATAGCCCCAGGGCATGTGAAACTTGTAAGATTCGGTGATCTACTATGACCCACAGGAGTGATCACAAGCTAGAGCCGGACCTGGACTTGCACGTGAATCGGCGAAATATAATAGAGAGCAGTAAAAATTGGGTGGTGGCTGTATACTTTACTATATTACATTCCCTCAGAAAAGGAAAGGGTTGCACCTCCTATCAATGTGGGGTTCGGGAGGATCTCTGACAGCATATCGAGTCTAGATCAAGCGTACGGGGAGGACCATAATATTAGCTATAAAGATTTATTGGACGTAGCAGGTAAAAAACCTCACGGGTGACATAAAGAGTCTGAGGGGATCGTTATTTGGGATGTCATGTAGAGATGTGAATACGGGTGAAGGGGAATCCCACTTCAACACTCGACGGAAGGATGAATCGTTCTTGGCAGCCATTTGACAGCCATGTCCCTAACTGAAAAGCAGTCGAACGAGTCGAGGTCCAGTGAAAGGATAAACAATGGAAGAAAGGCCAGTGTATTATTACTATCGCTATTGACGGTCAGCACAAGTATCGTACATAAGGAAACCAAGAAGTGAGATAGCTTAGATGGCTGGCTGTATTCTATTTTTAGACGATAATTTCCGAAGGAGGTCAATCGGATATAATATTTCCTGTATATTTTTAGAGTAGATCGCGGCGTCGAGTTTTCGGCGTTACGCTAAAATGGAGCGTAATTATCAAAGTGCATAGATGGGTTAGGCCTGTCTGCATGCTCCAGACTAAAAAAAAGTGGGGCAAGAGTGGTAAACAAGGGGTCTGTAGGATTGGGTTGGCACAGCCGCTTAGAAGATCGTCATTACGTTGGTGCACATGGCGGCTTTGTAGTGCTGGTTGATGGTAGACGCCCATATTATTCGCGGAAGAGAAGTTTTTAAGGAATTTTTTGTGTAGCATGGGAAGATGGGACCAAAATATCATTCTAGCTTTATAAACTTCTTAATTTCGAAATTTCTATTTTTATCGATTTAGCGTTTGTGGTAGACTAGTGTTGGTGGGTTTCTTATATATGTCATCTGCTAAAGTGTAAATTTTTGACGTCTCCACATTATTTTATCGTTGACATTCTAACATGGACATTGCAAACAAGTAACTCGCCTCTACTTTTATTAAGTGTGCTTACGTTTTAACAACTTTGAGGCCTAGATGACCTTTCAGCATCTAGGGACAAATAAGTTGGTGACGTTCGGTCTAGATTACTACTATTCTATCTTAGATCATCTTCAAAAACTTGAGCTCTCGATACTCAACGAGCGAAGACGGCGTCTATGTAGATAACGTTGATTTTGTTCTGTCGTAAAGAAATCTCAGCGTGATATCATCCCAGTATGTGTGAACCTCTAGCGAATTTGACCTGGAGTAGTGAAACTGGCCAACGAGCCCGTGACTATGTATGACTCTTTCTACCATGGGGATTTCTGGTAAGGGTGCTCTATAGTACAAAAAAACTTGACATCAATGACTCTCTGGACCAATTAATATTCTAGCGTCTTAGCGTGAGAGCTCATATTGTCATTTGGTGATGACATAGCCTGCCCCGACGTGAGACTAACCAAAGCCAGATGGCCTGGTCCGTATAACTAATACCTGTGCCAAAAAGTGCATCTGCTTGGCGCGCTCTGCACTTGGGCTCACGTTATATAAATGCACCACGACATTTGAATGTTTGCGCGCCATGTAAATTGTTGCGCAGCCTGCTAACAGTCCGGCCACACGTAATTATTCCTCCCAATCCCATACCTCGCGGTTTCGTTACCAATTTGCAAGTATTATTTATCGACTCCGCTTATGCGAGAACTTAAATATATGTATTAGAAGTATACTTTTCCACCGTGAACGGCAAGTTTAGTGCACCTCACCCTTGCTGCCGACCTCGAAGGTGACCTGCTTGCCAGTGAGCTTGCTGTACACCGCCTGGAAGGAGTCGACCTTGTAGTCAACAGAGGTGAACTCCTTGGGGTCCAAGTAGACCTTGTACAGCTTGTTGCCGCCGACCTGGTAGCGCAGACGCTTGCCGACAATGTCGGTGGGGTAGACCAGGTCCTCCAGAATGGCGTCGTGGACGGCGGTGAGGGTACGGCTCCGGGGACGCTTCTGGTTCTGCTTGGAGCCCTTGCGGCCGGGCTTGGGGAGAATGCGGCGCTCGCCCAAGAAGATGATGTGACGGTCGGAGAACTTCTTCTCGAGCTCGCGGATCAAGCGCTGCTGCTTCTGCTGGACCTTGTGGATGTGGGCGAGCTGGGGAACAGGGACGAAGATCACAATAGCGTGCTTGCCCTGGCCGGTAGCGACCTCACGGGCCGACTTGAATTGGAAGGCACGGATGTCGGCCTTGAGGTCGCTGGTGTTCTCCAGATCAACCAGGGCCGAGGCGATCTTCAGCTCGAGGTCGGAGGGGTCCGAATTAAGGATCTTGTTGGCGGCAGACATATGGGCTGTACTCTGTCGGATCGGTATGAAATCTTCAGTTTTGGCAGGGCAGACTGGTGATTCCGTCGAGGGGGCCGGGCGAGGGTGCCGCGGGTGGTGTGACGCGGTTACTAACCATGGTCCCAAGTGAGTGGGTCTGATCTCTCCAGCCCAAAGCCCTAGATTGCAAAGCTGACTAACAAGCCCTTTTGACGCTCGCTGGGATATTGCAGTTGCCGCTGGTCATAGCGGCCCTGGCTCCACAATGGCAACGGTAGTAATAGGCAATGGCTTAGTCCCAATGGTGCTAGTCTCACAGGCTCCTCCTAAAGGGTAGCACCACCACCCAGCGTAGCCTCAGTTGCGTAGGCAAGTGTTGATGGCATAGGCAGCACTACTCCGACCACCAAAATTCCAAGCCAATGGTCGTTGGGCTGGCATAGATTGACAGCATAATTACAATACCTAAAATGTGTAGATCGTACGAAGTATGTGTGCATCCCAAAACTGCGGTCTAGTTATTCACTGAATTGCGTGGCCAGCTTGCAGCAGCATATGAGATCGTCCCGTGCTGGGCGAGCTACAGATGTCACAAGCACGATATGATGTTACACGATGAGCAAGTTAAACAATTCGGCTCATTCTGAAGTGTAGGCTATTTAGTGGGCCGGTAAGGGGGAATTTAGATCTAATATAAAACACAATTAACAGAGCACAGCGGCGCCGGCCACCACGGCCGCGACACCCCAGTGCGGAGCGCTGATCACATTGCCGGCGTTCTTTTTGCCCTTAGAGCTGCTGGCGGCGGAGGTCTCCGAGGAAGACGCCGACGCTGTCGCGGTGCTCTTACCGCTGCTGCTGGCTGCGGACGTAGACTTGCTGTCACCGGATTTGTTACCCTCCGAACTAGTGGCCGTTGAGCCGCTATCGGAGCTGGCGTTCTGCTTGTCCAAGTCGGACCCGCTCTGAGTATCCGGACCGTTGAGGCCAAGAGGCTTACCAGCGCCGTTCTTCAGGTAAGACTTGGCGTGATCAGGGATGGTGGGCAGTTTGACATCAGGCTCAACCTCCCAAATGCCCGCCTCAAATTTGGGGCATTCCATAGGACTGCTGTTCGACTTAGCACCGGCAGAGCCGCTGGGGTTCTTCGCCTTTGCCAGGGCCGACTTGAAGTTGTCGAAGTCCTGCAGCTTGGAAACATCTTTGCCCTTGATCTCCACCAGTCCGTAGCTATTGGCCTCATTAGAGTACTCATACACCAGACCACCAGAGTACACGCTGGCCATATCGTCGCTGTACAAGCTTCCCACCTCGTCGAAGGAGCGCGGGGACTCCTTGTTGCAGCCATACTCACTAAGGAACATCGGCACCGAGTAGTTCTTGTACTTCTGCACGTTGGCAGCCCACCCACTCTGCTGGAAGGAGGATCGACCACACCACGAGTAGTCGTTCATGCCGAACATGTCGATGCGCTCACTGTCGTCATTGCCGCAATTAAGGTAGGTCATCTGCTCCCAGCGGTTGGAGCTGATGTCGGCGGCCGAATAACCGACGGGGATGGTCCGGTTGGCCTGGGCCTTGATGTATGCCTTCATGTCACGCACCACCGCCTTGATGTACGGGGCAGCGTTGGTGTTGTTGACATCGTTAATGACTTCGTTCGCGGCAAAGAATCCCAGCGTGTTGGGGTAATCCTTGAAGGCATCAATTGTGGCAAAGATGTGCTGCAAGTAGCCGGAGTTGTACGACAGCTTCAGACTCTCGTTGTTGGCACGGTTCAGACTCTGTTTGGGGCTGTTCACATCGAGCAACAGATAGATGCCGGCATCCTCCAAGGCGGACATGCACTCCTTATGGTCAGCGCTGTTATCCACAGTGTAAACACGGATGGTGTTGATGCCGAGGTCGGCGAAATTCTTGACATCGCGCTTGCAGCCTTCGGCGTCGGCCAGTGGGTCGGTGACGTTGCTGCTGCCGCCGGGTTGGTAGTCCACACCACGGATGTAGAATCGGTCGTTGCTGCCGTTATAGAAGGCATTGCCCTTGACAGTAACGGGTTCGAGGGCCAGTGCCGAGCCCAAGGCCAGGGCCAAACTAAGCTTCATGATGCAAAGATTGGATCAAGCGTGTAAAAGGTGGGAAACTAAGATAAACAAAGATTGTGTCGGTACCGAATGTCGTTCCGGATCCTGGGTTGACTCGACTTAACACGTGGTTTCGAGTTGATAAGCGAAAGAATTCAGCTGGGGGTGTGTTTGAACACTGGTAGCGAACGACGGGAAATGCGACAGGGGTCCTTGTTACACTGGTCTAACAACCACAGAAAGCGCGACGATTGCTGGGAACGAAATATATATATATACACTAAGTAAGTGAACGAGGCGTAAGGCAACTTGCTGCATTCCCTGGGGACGCGTCCCCTGCGCCCACAGGCGGTGGAAGTGGGAGCCTCCCCGGGTCTCGAGAACGTTACCCTGCCTGACTCTCTAAGAATAGTGATAGGCACCTCCAGGATGTTGGTCCCAATACACTTTAGGGTACTTCCCTACCCACGATGCACAACAACGCGATACTCCCCGCTGCACCGCACAGTTACCTATACAGGAGAACTTCTGGACGCGGTTCTCCCTCAACGCCTCGTTCTCCGCGTACCTTCCGGCCCCCAAGATGGACAGGAGAATCTATTTTCAGACCAAGATGCCATGCTACGACCATAGGGTGACCTGTGGGAAATTTTAACAGGGTTCAGGAACTCGTCCCATTGTTTTCGTCCCTCTGCCGAGACCCGGCATGACGCAGCCGTGTTCTGAACTGACGCACGCCCTTGCCCATCCTGAGTAGAAGTCACTTAGTCAGAGGACTGATGCTGCATCACGCCTGAAGCAGCAGCATTCCGGAAGCTTGCGCCAACAAAGTTGCCGTCGTCAATTTTTGGATTCGACTTTGATCCAAAATTGTGGGTATCCGCTCGCAATCAATCGCAGTGGCACCCGTGAAACTGATGGAGGGGTCAGTCTGAAGATGCGTCACGCTGCTATAGTGTACAGGTATATAGACAGTTATTAGTGGTATGCGCGAATAAATTTCGCGCTCGCAATGATCAGAACAAGAAGCGCCTCGCGTGTGCATCGGATTTAGAAGTTAGGCAGGCATACCAATGTGGATATAACCCTGGTTGGCTATTTCTTACTACGAGAGCTACCTTCTCAGGACACCTCCCAATAGTCTGCCAACAACTAGTATCTAAGCTTGCAAGTGAGTTTTTCGAGCGAGATTGAAATGCATAGACTGAAAGTAGGGCAGCAAAACATGGTGAAACATAACAGGTAAAAAAAGGTTTGTAGCAAATATAAATTGCACTGGCGAAGAATTCCGCTTAGTTTCGTTGACCACAAATCGCAACGACCGTGCAGGCAGGCGCGTTATGGGCTAAACTGGACTGAGAAGGATCCATGGCCGGAAGCCAATCCGTGCAGCTTTTTAGTTTAAAGTCTATCGTTCAACACAAGTTTTACCGTGTTTAGGAAATTGTTGTATGTTTTGGGCATAAACTTGCTAGTATGTCGTGATGTTGTATAAATACAAAATTAAGGAATGACAATTTGATTGGGGAAGTATATTTCGAGTGAATTTCACTGTAATGCATAAATATAAGTTATGTGTTTAGTCGGCGTTCTCTGATTCGCGCCGCACCGGCATACTGAAGTACTCGGCCGGCTCGGGGTTGGGCTCGGGTCCCACCGTCTGAGGGCTCTGGTCGAGGTATCGAGACAGACTCACACCCAGCGATGGCGTGAGCACGGACGGCTGTGGCCGCGGCTCTGCGTCGGCGAGCAGATCGTTGAGTGACAGCCGTGGTTTGGGACGGGACCCCTCCTCGATCCCGAACGAGCTATCCGGGGCCTCGTCCAGGAGAGAGCTAAGCATCGGCACCGATGCCGCGTCGTTGGATGTCGTAGACTCGGGCCCTGCGGCAGTCAAAGATTGCACCAGCGCGGTTTCTTGCATGGTAGGTTCGGATTCGCGCCAGCTTTCCTTCTCACGCTCGCTTGGAGGGATGTGGGAAGGGTCGATGGACTTTTTGACGGCTTCTTGGAGATCGAGCTCGGTCTTCACTCCGAGGAGCCGCGAGCCCTGCTCGCGTTGACCGTCGCCAGCGCCTCCTGCCGCTTTGTCTGTCTCCGCCCTGTCTTCAGGACCGTAGAACCCTTTCCGGAACTGACCCACTTGTTTCACTTTGGGGGAGCCCTCGTTCGTGGACGACGGCTTCGGGCTCCGCCGGGATCCAGGGGTGCTTTTCCGCGGGATCACGATGGTCAGAGGATCGACATCACTCATGTTATCGCTTCTTTCATCGTAGTCGGTTTCCGACTCGGCTCCAACCTCCGTCTCAGCCTTCTCGCGCGGTTCGGAAGCGGCTTCTTCACTGTGGCTCTCCGTGCTAGGGCTTTGCGCCAGCTCCGTTGAGATTATGCCGCTTCGGCTCTCCTCGATTTTACCGCTTGGGGTCCCACCGGGTGGGCTCCGGGAGGTCTCGTTCTTCGGGGTTTCGGGCTGGGAAGAAGCCTTGCTCAAGGCAGTAGCATGCTCGACATGCTCGGAGTGTATCACAGGGTCGACAAGGTGGACATTCGGAAGATCGGCCGGCAATTCCCACACTGGCTGGCGAGAAGCCACGATGGCCAACGCGGGCTTGGCACTAGCAGGCAGCCGGCGCTTGCCACCGGGTCCACGAGCCCGAGCTCGCGGGTTGCGGGGCATTGCCTTGAGCTGGGCTTCGGCTGACTCGTTTTCGTCAACAGACTGGTTGCGCGGCTCGGCGCTCTCGTGAGCACGCTTGGAATCCTCGTGTGAGGCTTCCTCAGTGCCAGCTTCTCGCTCGCTGTCGCCATCGCTCTCGGCACCGGCAGCAGAACGCGGCCGGCCGGCGGGCGGCGGACGGGCCAGCGCGGCATTCAGGTCGGCGAACATGGAAGCCTGCAACGCACCGATGCGGCCAGACGCACCGCCGGTGCGCGGCTTAGGCTTCAGAATTGGCTTAGGCTTCGAGGCCTCATGCTCGCGCAGCGCAGCCTCGAAGCGGGAGGCCAGCGCGCTCTTCGGTTTGGGAGCCAGTGGCTTGTCAGGACGCTTTGCGGGCTTGGGTGGCGGCTTAGTTGCATCCTTAGAATCCACACCACCAGCCTGATCGATGGAAGCTTCCTCCTTGGTAGAAGTCGGCGCGATGCTGTCCTTGTTTGATAAATCAATCTCCTTCTCCGGCTTGGAGCCCTCTGTTTCCGGCTTGGAGCTTGCCTTTTCCAGCTGAAAATTCTCAGTTCCCGGCTTGAAGCTTGCCTTTTCCAGCTGGGAATTCTCAGTTCCCGGCTTGGAGTTTGCTATCTCCAGCTGAGGACTCTCTGATTCCGGCATCGAGTTCTCTTTCTCAGACTTGGAGCTCTCCTTCTCCGTCTTGGGGCTCTCCGTTTCCAGCTTGGAGCCCTCCTTCTCCGTCTTGGGGCTCTCCGTCTCCAGCTTAGAGCTCTCCTTCTCCGACTTTAAGCTCTCTGCATCCGGCTCCTTCACTAGCGTATCACTTTGCGACTTAGACTTCTCTAAAACACCGTCCCTCTCTGACGTAATGCTCTCATGCTCCGACTCAACCCTTGTCTTTTGCGGCATGGGGATTTCCTTGCTCGGAGTAATGCTTTCCTTTTCTGGGTTGCCGCTTTCTCTCTCCGGAATGACCTGTGGTAAATCGCTGTTCTTGTCTAGCAGGCTTCTCTCCTCGGGCTTGGAAATCTCCCTCTTGGGTATAGAACTCTCTTTGTGAATATCAGACAATTTGTCTTGTGGCTTGGAACTCCCATGTCGCTCTTTTCCATTGTCTGAATCAGGGGTAACTTTTTCAGTATTTCTGGTCTGGTCTGCTTCCGTCGTGGCTTCCTTCAGGCCGAGATTAGGCTTCGTAGGGATCACATCGGCTTCCTCCTCTGATTCCTCTAGAATGGGCTCCTCCAGTCTAAAGTCCTCGTGGATGGGAAGAGACTCCTGCACTGCGCGCTTGATTGAGGCCTCGTACTCGGAAAACTCGTCGCGAGGAGCTGTGTCTATGGGCTCTTTCATAAATCTTTCCTGGCGCAACACTTCTGCACGGCTCAAGTACTCGTCCAGCAGAAGCCGGTCTTTTACATCTTTCTTATGGAAACCGCGCACGTCACGAGCCGGAAGATCGCCTTCGGCCGCATCCTTCGGAGTTTTGGCATCCTTGGGCTCCGGCTCGCTCTTGGCTACGTTGGCTTCGATCTCCTCCTTTGCTTCCTTGAGCTGAGGCTCCTCCTTAGCTTTCTTGACCTCAGGCCCCTCCTTACCTTCGTTGACCTCAGGCTTATCCTCAGGCTCAGGCTTGTCCTTAGGCTCAGGTTTCTCCTCAGGCTCAAGCTTCTTCTTAGCCTTCTTGAGCTCAGGCTCTTCCCTAGCTAACTTGGCTTCAGGCTCCTTCTTAGCCTCTTCGAGCTCAGGCTCTTCCCTAGCTAACTTGGCTTCAGGCTCCTTCTTTGTTTCCTCAACCTCAGGCTCCTTCTTTGTCTCCTCGACCTCAGGCTCCTTCTTTGTCTCGACCTCAGGCTCCTTCTTTGTCTCCTCGACCTCAGGCTCCTTCTGAGCTAGCTTGAGCTCGGGCTCGCTGGCTTCCTTGCTCTTGGTCTCCTCAAGCTCCGGTTTTGCCGTGCTCGCACTCACAGTGTCAGCAACCGCAGCATCATTGGCCGGCGGCTCGTCATTCTTGGAGCTGGGCTCTGCTTGGGTCTGCTTGAACCGTCTAGGACGATTGAGCGGGAGCTTCGGCGCCAATCCCGAGGTCTGAGGACCCGGACCAAGAACGGGATATCGCAAGGCTCGGGCAGTGGGGCCGCCAGGACCCTCTTCGTCCAGCTTGCGGGCGGTGTCGGCAAAAAGAGCCACTGCTTCCGGGTTCTCGGCCGCGTTGGGGGTGTCGAGGCGCTCGAGCTCGGCATGGAGCTCGGACTTGGCTCGGAATTGGGGAGCCTCGGGCTCCGCCGGCTGGATCGTGATGGGTTTGACGGGCCGCGTCGGCCGTTTCGACGGTCGCGGGGGGACGGGCTGCGCCCGGTCTGGGGTTCGCTGGGGAGCCTCGGTCTCGGCATCGGCTTCCGGAGCGCTGGCCGGCTCTCTGGCCGCCCCGGAGCTGCGCTCCGTGGTCTCGGCTCCGCGGGGCCCCGACGCGAGGTCCGTGGGCTCCGCCGGAGCGTCGTCACGCTTGGGAGCCGCGGGCTCCGCGGAGCGCGCGGGCAGCTCGAAATCAAAGTCGTGAGCCGGTTCAATTACCGTGGCCGTCGGCTTGGGCCGCGTGGCCGGCCGCGTTTTCGGGCGGGGCGGGGGCTGGTCCATGGTGTCCTCGGGCATCCGTCAGGCGGTGCGATGATGAGCAGCACGGCAGTGGGTTTCTGTCGCCTAAGACGATCGTTAATTACGTGCGGGTGGGCAAGGTCACCAGACGCAGCTTCACGGCTTTTGGCGGGGCAGACCTGGCAGACGCTTTGGCTACGGAAAAAAGGGAAGCAAAGCCTGTGGGGCTTTGTGGTATGTTAGGGCCCTGTTGTGGCTGCAATTGGGGTCCTGTTCTCCCCTCTGCTCTTGAAGATTTGGGTTCCACGCCGGCTCTGGGTCAACGATGAGGATTAGGGGTGCCAGTGGGTTTGTTGGGCGTCCTGGTGCTCATGCCAGAAGGGCGGGCAGGAATCCGTTAGGGGTCGCGTTGTGCGTGCATTTGGGCATGCTAGAAGCATGGTAGGGGTTTTGGTGGGCTGTAAGGGTGCTGGGAGAATCTCATGGGCATAATAGCGTACGGAAGGGTCTCTGGGAGATTGACATTGACCAGCTTGTATTCAGAGATCAGTTGTTCCTCAGAATTAATAGAATAGACCTATAGATTTGAGTGAAATACTCGTATCCTGTACAGTTAGTATCTGTAAATGAATATATATCTAATGCATGATATGCGTTTTTAGGGACATATCACTATCTATTGCAAACTTTATGTAGACGCTAAACCGGCCTCACGCTTGGGAATATTTCAGGTTGAGTGGGTTTCTGGAAAGGGCACTTATTTCATACTACTGATTAAGTAGTGCTACCGTATTATACCAAATCCAGATCAATGGGCAAACATGAACAGATAACAATCTTTTTTTTTTGGTAAATATAATATTCGGCAGTATATTTCGGCGGGTTTACCTGTGCTAGTTGAATCACATGCTTCTCAAGTGGAACTGCAATATTTAGAACAGACGAAGTGACGAATAGACGTTCGAATAGTTTTATGACACGGTCAGTGAACGACAGGGACACTGTCAACATTCTCAAAACATAGGCCGTGCATAGGTGGGTTTCAGGCAAACTTGGATTCAGAGGTCTGTTCGAGAAAATCTCTAGTGATCGATAAAGCGTGGTTTATGATGTCTAAATGGCAAACTGACACCTTGAAATGTACCCAATGTTCAAACTAATGAGACTACTTCCACGGGCGCTATACCGAGAAATGGGTGTTTATATAGCTGTTTTTAGGTGCTATTAAGCGAACTTTTAAACATAGCTCATACTACTTAAACGTCACGAGTCGGTTGAGCGTTCATGATGTCTCACCCACATTACTGGGCGTCAGGTGGCTGTGGCTCGGCATCAACTATCCTTTCAGCATTTAGTCCGGATTTCGATAAGGATACTCAGTGAAACAAGGCGCCAGTGAGAAATTGATGCCTTTTATGATGTCTTTAGAGACCCCCGCATGCCACCACTTATCGTCGAATTCGCCCAAACTCAGAAGCACCTAAATAGCACGATGACTATGGCACCATCAGTATCACTCTCGAGTACCACAACCTCTCAATTCTAGACCCCAATGTTAAGAATATCTATGCGTAGAGCCGCAATGTTAAGAACTTTCACGCGAGCAATCTTAATGCGGCGGCATCAATGATGTTGCCACACATCTACAACGCCATGTTCAGTACGTTGGTCAAGGCTATGTCCAATGCTATATTAAATGCTAGCATCGTCGATTAATTATGTCGTAATCAGTGCTAGAATCTCAATGCGTGGCCGAAACCCCGAAAACTAGGACCTCTACGACAGCACCCTAGCTACGCCCAGAAAGGAAGTCAATTTCTACTCGGACTCAAACACCCAAACTGGCAGGTGTAAACACTCGGGCCGGCGTGCTAGCGAGAAGGCCGGTCAGCACAACAACTGAAAATCTAGTAGTACGAATACTGGGAAGAATACTAAAAATAGAGTGGAATTATGCGGGCGCAAGGCAGGCCCACGGAAGGCCGGCGAACCGGCACGGTGCTCAGACTTAAGGTATTACGTAGCTTATCTAGCCAAGAATGAGGCGGAAGATGTCGTTGAACACAAAGTACTGCTCGCCGTCCTGCACGAGGTGGAAGACCTGGGAGTAGCCCTTGGGGTGGGCCTCGTCATCGATGGTGAGCTGGCCAGTGACCATGACGATGACGTCCTGGCTGCCAGGGGAGCCCGGCTGAGCATCCAGGGTTGTCACCTTGTGCTGGGTCTTCTGAAACGGCAGAGAAGTGAGCTTCTCGACGATGGCCTGGGCGCCCTGCACCTGGCTGGTCTCGAAGGTCATCATCGAGCTGTCGCGATACAGGGACCCCAGAGTGGACCGGTCGGTCTCGAACTGGTTGTAGTAAACCTGCACAAACTGCTGAGCGAGGGCGTTGAAGTCGAAGGACATTGATGTTCTGGAGATCAAGTTGTTTGTTGTTGGCGAGCCCCGTCACCGCCCAACGCTACCGTGGGTTGGGGCGAAGCAAAACACAGGCCCGCGGGTTTGCCGGATTCGCCCTGGGTGGTAGCCCTGCCATGGACCCTCCGCCATTAGCCGTGCTGTGAACCCTGAGCTGTGAGTCCTCAGTGAGCCCTGTTTGTAGCCCTGGGTCGTGATTAGCCCTCAGTTAAGGGACCCCAGCGATTGGCCGGGCCATTATCATTCGGGCCATTAGTCGGGCCATTAGTCGGGCCATTAGTTGGGCCGTAAACCGGGTCTGGTTAGTCTTGCTGTTGATTCTGCAGGTAAGTGTTCAATATATTCGCTACTTAATATTGCAGCTGCCTAAGACTCCACCGTCAGCTTTGCTATTAGCTCTGGAGGTAGTGCTCTTGTAAATTGGCCCTCTGGTATATGTTACCCTGCCTGCCGTTAGCCCTCTCTACCATGAGCCCAGTGCCGTTGGCCAGCAACCCTAGCCGTTGGCCCTACCATTAGGCTGCTATTAGCCCCGCCGTTAACCCTAGGCGATTTGCCCCGCCAATATCTGTCAAAATATAATTCCGAATGCCAATCGTTAGCCGCAGCCCCTCGGGAACCGAGCAATGAATTAACGTTGGCAGCGCCGCGTCATCGGGTCTCGGCTTTCCCGCCCGTTCCGCCGCAAGTAGTTACATACACTAGTTACGCCTGCGCCAACTTAGTCCCGCGCAACCCCCTGGGAGGCTTTGCCTGTTCTTCCGCGATTGCGGTCGGATCGCCATCCGTGATCGGTAGCCGATTTGCTAGGGGTCCATTGCCGACGGGTTACTAAGTATTCAGTAGTCATTTGTGATCCAGTTCTCATCCGTGTGTCTTTAGTAATTGTTCAATGGCCCCGCAATTGGGGGTCAATTTATTTGCCATGTTACCTATGACCTAAGTGAACGCTATTATTTTGGAGTCGTCCAATGATTTGCCATGAATCAAAGATTCTCACCAGGAAGTCGCCATAGTTGACACATCGCGTCCGCACCCCCGTGGGCCATCTTCATCGATCGATCCGTTGTTTACTTGATGACTTTTATTCGTGAGCTTTTTGCAACTCGCAATGCGCCAGCAATTGTTTCTGCAGCATCACTATTGCACTTACCATCGCTTGGTCGTTGCCATCTGCGCATACCCTACCCCGCGAACCCACAATCTCGCGCCTTCTTCACACGCCCACACCGGTCCCACCCACTACCGTCCACTACTACTTGGTGACACCCATCTACTACTACGCACACCCATCTACTACTACGCACACCCATCTACTACTACGCACACCCATCTACTACTACTCACACCCATCATTACACACCGTCTACCTGGTAACCCACACCTACCCACCACTACCACCCTGTACGTACCCCCGAACTACATACTCTTAACCACATACTTAACCACATACTTAACCACGTACTCAACCACGTACTCAACCACATACACGCCCTGATTACCGCTCGTATCTTCACCACCCCACACTCCCCTCGTCCACACCTCCCCCCACCACCATCACCCTCTCCGGCTCGCAGGTCGAAGCCATGTCGGTTGGAGACGCAGTGCTGGACGGCTACAAGCAGACGGCGTCGTGGCTGGACAACGGCGTGGAATGGCTGGGCGACGTGATTGAGTTCTACCGCGAGCGCGCGGCCATCGAGCGCGAGGCCGCCGGCAAGCTGGCCGCCCTCACGGCCAAGCACTACACCAAGAAGGCCAACGTCACCGCCGCGGTCAGCGTGGGCGACAAGCCGCTGACCACCCCTGGCTCGCTGGAAAACCACACCATGCAGTCCTGGATGGAGACGCTGAACCAGACGGAGCAGGCGAGCCAGGACCGGCGCAAGCTGGCGGACGAGCTGGTGAGCCACGTCAGCGACGAGCTGGCCGCGCTCAAGGCGCGGTTCGAGGACCTGGCCCGCCAGTACAAGCGGTTCGACGAGGCGCTGGAGGAGCACCGGGACAAGACCACGGCCGGGGTCAAGCGGGCCAAGCAGCAGTACGACGCGGCGTGCGAGAGCATGGAGTCGGCCCGGGCCAAGAGCAAGCGCAGCGTGGAGCCCAAGGAGGCCGAGATGTACCGGTGCAAGAACCAGTACCTGGTGCAGATCAACGTGGCCAACCGGCTCAAGGACAAGCACTTCCACGACGACCTGCCGGAGCTGCTGGACAGCATGCAGCGGGCCCACGAGGCGCGGGTCGCCCAGTCGAACCGGCTGATCTCGCTGGCCTGCAAGCTGGAGAAGCGCCGGCTCACCAGCGTGGTGGCCAGCCTCGACGCCTCCGCCGCCGCCCTGGACGCCAACCGGCCCGAGCTGGACACCCAGATGTTTGTGGAGCACAACGCCAACGCGTTCCAGTGGGCCGACCCGCCGGACTTCCTGTTCGAGCCCAGCCCGATCTGGCACGACAACGACGACATGTACGCCAAGTCCGACGACGCGCTGCGCCACCTCGGGGCCCTGCTGGGCGACGCCACGACCCAGTCGGCCGCCCAGTCCGCGGAGTCCCAGCACGCGCTGGCCGCCTACGAGGAGGCCAAGGCCGGCGTGGACAAGGCCCAGTTCCCGGAGCTGACGCCGGGCCAGACGGCGCCGCTGCTGCGGGCGGAGGCCAGCGCCCTGCAGAAGCTGGTCGAGGCCGAGAACCGCCGCGTGGCCACCGAGGTCGAGATCGAGGCCATCGAGGTCGCCACCGCCGCCGTCGACATGTCCCACGTGCCCCAGACCCGCATCAAGACCCACCGCACGCTGTTCGGCAAGAAGAAGGAGGTCGTCGAGGTCGTCAACACCCAGGGCGGGCGCGGGCCGGCCCACCGCGGCGCGCTCGGCCTGTCGTCGCTGCTGGCCAGGGCCAAGCTCGCCCCGAGCTCGGGCGCGGGCACCCAGGCCAGCGTCCTGTACGACTTCCAGGCCGCGGGCCCGGGCGAGCTCAGCGTGGCCGCGGGCGACACGCTGGAGCTGGTCCAGACCGACGACGGCAGCGGCTGGGTCCGGCTGGCGGGCCCCCACGGCGAGGGCCTGGTCCCGGCCAGCTACGTCGACGTGCTGTTCGGCGGCAAGCAGGCCCCGGCCCCGGCCCCGGCCCCGGCCGCCTCGCCGTCCAAGCCGGCCCCGCCTCCGGCCCGCGGCTCCACCGAGCCCAAAATGGTCGCCCTGTACGCCTATGACGCCGCCGACCCGTCCCAGCTGTCGATAGCTGTGGACGACGTGATCACGGTGGTGCAGCCGGACTCGGGCAGCGGGTGGACCACCGGCGCGGTGCACGGCCGCCAAGGCATCTTCCCCACGTCCTACGCGCGGCCGGCCTAGTGACGACGTGAGCGGATAGTTCCTGTGGCTGTATTAGCCTGGGCTGATGCTGGCGGCCCCAAGGGCTAGCGAGAGGCTTACACCCGAATATTTGAAAGCAATCCAAGTGCGGGAAGCAAGGCGGTCCAAGGAGTGGTCTGGTGCAAGCGCAGGCGATCCAAAGAGTGGTCTGGTGAAGCGCAGTGGAGGCGATCCAAAGAGTAATACGGGTTGTATCAGCGCAGCGGAGGCGATCTAAGGAGTGGTCCGGGTTGTATAAGCGCAGAAGCGAAGGTGATCTAAGGCGTGATCCGGCTTGCATAAGCGCAGTGAAGACAATCCAAAGTGGTCGCTTGTATTGGCGCAGATGTGATCCATTCAGGGCTCGAATGACTGGATCAGCGCAAGACAAAGAGCGTAAATCATCCCGAGCCCCAGGTAGTGCAGCGAGAGGACCGATCGAGGCGCGAAACACAGGCCAACGAGGACGCGCAGGACGAAGGGCAATCGACCTGATCAGGTCAGGCTATAAACGGATCACAGCGCAGACATTACCAACGTGCATCGCCTGAAGATGTGATGTGAATGAAGTGTGGATAATAAATTCGGATGTCCAGTATAGTTAATGGAATGCATAGCCTATACTGTAGCGTGAGCGAAAACTGTGTATCGGGACAATTAATCAGTGTTATAACCCGTAGATTATTTAGTGGAACGCATGAATTGTAGATTGTGTCGTGAGTGCATAAACCGAATTGGGAACGCATGTACTCGAGTGAATGCATTCTGAAATCTAGCGCATGCCCGAAGATCAGCTATAGCAAACGCATCAACCAGATGACGCACAAATTGTAGACAGTGCACATACAGTGTAGACAATGTGAACGGATAAGTTGGATATAGTGTGAAGACATAACTTGTGTGAAGGCAAGTAGTTAGTGTGAATGCATTGAAGTGAACCCATATTTGTAGATAGCATGAAGGCATCACAGTGTTTACGCATCTTGTAGACCGCGTGAACGCAGAACTCGTCTCAATGCACAGTCCATTGAGTTGTGCATACACGGTAGATAATCCTGTAGAATACACGAATGCAAGCTAGTCTTGCATGGTCTGTAGATGTGCATGCATAAATACATATAAATAACTCGCCCCAGGGCAAATAAATAAACGACACTCTCCACGCTAAAACGGCATCGCCACGTCCACACCCCGGAACCGCATCTCGCAGTACCAGCCAATCGCCTCCTCGGCGCTCTCCGGAAGCTCGGCAACCCCGCCGTACCGAGACCCCGGCGTGAACCGCGTCAAAGGGCCCACGACTGCCTGGGGCGGCACCACGCTGTTGTCGGGCACCACGCTGCAATTCCTCACCACCGCCCGCGCCCCGATCTGGCAATTCTTGCCGATGATGACGTGCGACCCGATCGTGGAGGCCTCGACCACCGAGCCGGGGCCAATGTACACGTGGTGGCCTATGCGTAGGGGGACGTAGCGCCGGCCCGGTTCGGGCGTGGCTTCCTTGGAGCCTGCCGCCGCCAGCTCCCGGCCGGTCGCGTCTTCGTTCACCTCGGCGGGGCGGATCACGGCCCCGGCGTCCAGCACGACATACTTCCCCCAGCTGATGGCTGGGCGCCCGTTGTTGCGCTCGCCATGGATCTCGGTGCCGGGACCAATGACGCTGAGGCCCTGGTTGACGATGAACTGGGCGCCCTGGATGCGGGCGGTCTTGGAGATCGCGTTACCGCTCCGGGTGTGATTGTAGTCCATAGGATGGTAGGGTCTGCCCTGGCAGCATAGCTCCAAACACGAATTTCGCGATACCCAGCCGGCTTCCGTCGCAGCTCCTCCCACTCTACCAGACACCTCTCGGGCTGCAGACGCGCTTTCTCGCGATTCCCAATCTACTCGCCAACGGCACAATGCCTCAACCCATCACCCATACACCTCGCCCATGGCTGCCCTACAAACAGTTCCATCATTAGTCCCGTACACCCAAACGGCACCCAGGGCTGCATGAAAATACGGGACTGCCCAGCGCAGCACCACCCAACACGCGCCCATGCTGCAGGCAAATTACTGCCCATGGCAGGAAAGCCTTGGCAGTGCCTATGCTCAGAGCCGAATTGAGACCCAAACAGGCAATATGAATCCACAACAGTCAGCCCAGTCGACGTCATGACTCTACTCCATGAGGAAATCACAGCTAGTCGGATTCTATTTTGGTAACACTAGAATTATGTATATTGACCGTATAGATTTTCGCTAGGTATGAAGTTCTCGTTGAGTAACGCTTTAGGCTGAATGAAAGTCTCGTCTCATACACGCCGCAGGCTCACAAAAAGTCTTGTTCAATTCAATTCTCATCCACAAATTCCCGTCCTTAGGCCAGATGTTCGTTTACAAGCCATACTCATCCTCAAACCCAATTCTTGTCCACAACAAAATTCTCATCCATTCTCGCTCGAAATTTTCGTCCTCAAACCACATTTTCGTCCACAAACCATACTCGTCGACAAAACGGGTTCTCGTCTATATAAATATCTCATCTGCATCCGGATGCTCATCCACGCGAACCCACAACCGCATTATCGCCAGCGCACCGCCGATTCTCGCCAACACCCTTATCGCGGATTTGGGCCGCAGATGATTGGCGCTGCTGGACACCCCGGGGCCTGTAGCGTGGTGACTGCAGCCCTGGGGTGGGGGAGGTGACAGTAGCCCCGGGGTGGTGTGGTGTGGCTGTAGCCCTGGGCCCCGTGGTGCAGAGCGAAACCCCGTGGGCCTCGCGTAGGTCTGGGGGGTCATGCACGCCGCAACCACAACCCCTGCCGCGGTGATGACGCGGAAGGTCCTAATATGGCAGCTTATATATATTACCGAACCCCGGCCACCAAACCACCAACCTGACGCGGTGGACAACCAGAACTCGCGGTACACCGAATCACCCCTGCGGCAATCTAAGAAGACCTCGTGGCGGCTCAGAACCCCCGCAGAACCCCCGCTCCTTCCCAAAAGCGTCAACAACCTTCACCAACCCCCCTCTTTCCCTTTACGGAAGTAACTCCACTGACCCCCAGCTGGCAGCCATGTTGTACCAACTCGACTGCGGATTCCAGAACTACGACTGGGGCAAGCTGGGCGACACGTCGCTGGTGGCCGAGTACGTGGCCAGCGTCGAGCACGCCCCGATCCACAAGGACCAGCCCTACGCCGAGCTGTGGATGGGCAGCCACCCAAAGCTGCCGTCCCACACCATCGGCCCGGGCTCCGACAACCGGCACCAGCGCAAGAGCCTGCGGGAGGTGGTGGCCGAGAACCCGGCGGCGCTGGGCGACGCGGTCACCCAGCGCTTCGGCGGCGGCGAGCTGCCGTTCCTGTTCAAGGTGCTGTCGATCCGTAAGGCGCTGAGCATCCAGGCCCACCCGGACAAGGCGCTGGCCAAGGTGCTGTTTGCCCGCGACCCCAAGAACTACCCGGACGACAACCACAAGCCGGAGATGGCCATTGCCCTCACCGACTTCGAGGGCTTCTGCGGGTTCCGGCCCCTCGACGAGATCAGCGGGTTTCTGGCCACGGTGCCGGAGTTTGCCGAGCTGGTGGGCGCCGCGGTGGCGGCGGAGTTCGAGCGCACGCGGGCGGCCGACGGCAAGCGCGCGCTCAAGACGCTGTTTGCCGCCGTCATGGAGGCCAGCGACGCCGAGATCGCGCGGCTGGCCCCGCGGCTGGCCCAGCGCGCCCGCACGGAGGGCGCCGGCTTCGGCGGCGGCGACCATTGGCGGAACGGCGACCGGTCTGACTTGCATCACCACAGAGTGCATAGCAGCT
>JANIWM010000093.1:0-23760 GCA_030555655.1 Starmerella floris
AAGCGGCCGATCCTTGATGACGTATTCATAGGTCGTGAGAAGCACCTGGAAATCTTGCGCTCGCGCCCCGCCGACGCCGGCGGCCTGGCCCCGGCCATGGCCGATCTGGCCTCGGACCCGCTGGAACCCGTGGACAGCTCGGGCCCCGGGGAACCCCTCGGCAGCTCGGAACCCGCGGACTCGATGCTGTCGGAGCCCCAGCTGCCGTCATCCGACGCCTATCTGTACGGCGCCAACAGCGGCCTGGCGCTGCCCACGCCGGGCCAGTCCAGCGACGATGCCCGGGACGATGAGGACTCGTTCGACAGCAGCGCGTGGAACCTGGTCCCCGACGAGTCGGCGGCGGCAGAGTCGGCGGCCGCGGGCGGGGTCGAGGACGGCCAGCCGTTCCGGTTCTTCTGGATCGACTTCGCCGAGAGCAGCGACAACGGCAATCTGACGCTGTTCGGCAAGACCGAGGCCGGCAAGTCGGTGACGGTGATCGTGCGCAACACGTACCGGGAGCTGGTGGCGCTGCCGCGGGCGGGCCACTCCTGCGACGACGTCAAGGTGGAGCTGGACAGCTATTTCCGGCGGGTGGCCAAGGTCAACGTGCCGCTGAAGACGGTGGAGCTGCGCGACTGCTTCGCCAAGGGCAAGCCGACCCAGACCTACGTCACGGCCCGCGCGCCGTTCATCCGCATGCCGCTTCCCCTGGAGGGAAAGAGCTACGCCCGGCTGTGGGGCTCGACCTCCTCGGCCATCGAGAACTTCCTGGTCAGCCGGCAGATCATGGGCCCGTGCTGGCTGGACGTGGTGGTCAAGTCCAAGGCCCACTCGGCGGGGTGGACCCAGCTGGGCGTGGAGTGCGACCGGCCGTTCCACGTCACGCCGGTGCCGGAGAACGACCAGGCCAAGCTGGGCGTGCCCAAGTTCACCATGATGAGCGTGTTCATGACCACGGTCCCGGACGCCAAGATGCAGCACGAGGTGGTGTCGATCTCCGCCCGCGTGTTCCGCAACGTCGAGGAGACGGGCCACGACGCAACCGCGCTGCCGTCCACGCTGCACACGGGCATCCGCCCGCCCAAGCACGGCGTGTTCCCGCCCCGGTTCAAGGAGGAGGTCCACAAACACAACCAGCTGCGCACAAAGGGCCAGTCGGGCGCCCAGGTCCTCACCCTCCACGACAACGAGCGGGCCCTGCTGTCGTGGTTCCTGGCCCTGCTGCGAAGAACCGACCCGGACGTGCTGGTGGGCCACTCGCTGACCGACGTCCACCTCGCCACCATCTTCTCGCGCGCGCTCCACCACAAGGACAAGATGATCTCCAGCCTGGGCCGGATCCGCGATCTTCCCCACATCAACAAGGCCAACAGCTACACCCAGGCCCGGTACTTCTCGGGCCGGCTGGTGGTCGATCTGAAAAACAGCTTTGGCATGGACCTGGTGTCGGGCAGCTGCCGCGAGTTCACCCTGGACGAGATGACCCGCAACCTGCTGAACCAGAAGCGCAAGTTCCTGGACACAAACATCACCAGCGGCTCGTTTCTGCAGGAGGGGGCCGACGGGCTCATGGAGATCGTTCGCCGCAGCGAGTACGACACCCTGTACATCGCGTCCATTGCCATGAAGATCCAGATGCTGGCGCTGTCCCGACAGCTGTCCAATCTGTCCGGCAGCCCCTGGCGCACAACGCTGTCGGGCCACCGCAGCGAGCGCAACGACTACTTGCTGATGCATGAGTTCACCAAGGACGGCAACCTGATCCCCGACAAGCCGCAGGGCCGGGGCAGTGGCGACAACGGCAGCTACACCGGCGGCCTGGTGTTCAGCCCCGTGGTGGGGCTCCACCAGTCCTGTGTCCTGGTCATGGACTTCAACAGTTTGTATCCGTCGATCATGCAGGAGTACAACATCTGCTTCACCACCGTGGACTGCACGGCCGATCAGAACGAAGAACCGCAGGAGCCCAACCCCGACGTCAAAATGGGGCTGCTGCCCAAGCTCCTACGTGCCATGGTGGAGCGGCGTCGGGCAGTGAAGAGCCTGATGAAGGACCCCAAGGCCACGCCGGCCCAGCTGGCCGAGTGGGATATCCGACAGACGGCGCTGAAGCTGACGGCCAATGCTGTCTACGGTTGTCTTGGCCAAGCCTCGTCGCGGTTTGCCGCCCGGCCGTTGGCCAAGCTGGTCACCCTCAAGGGCCGCGAGGCCCTGGACCAGACCCGAAAGCTCGCCGACGAAAACAACATGCGAGTCCTGTACGGTGACACCGACTCGGTGATGATCCACACCAATGCCACCAACTACGCCGACGCCCTGGCCATCGGCAAGCAGTTCAAGGGCGTCGTCAACAGCCAGTACAAATACATGGAGATCGACATCGACCACGTGTTCCGGCAGCTGTTCCTGTACAAAAAGAAGAAATACGCCGCGGTGGTCATGAACCCCAAGGAGGAGCTCAAGCTCGAGTTCAAGGGCCTGGACGTGGTGCGCCGCGAGTTCAGCGACGTGTGCAAGATCTCGTTCACCCACAGCCTCAACCTGCTGTTCGGCCTCACGGGCAAGAACGACAAGAACACCGAGAACCTCACCGATCCGCTGGAGTCGTTCGAGAAGATCTACACCTATCTGGCCGAGTACTCCGGCCTTATTCGTGCCGGCCACGAAACCCCGAAAAAGTTCATCATCCGACAGCAGCTGTCCAAGGAGTTGGACCAGTACCAAAAGCTCGACATGCCCCAGCTGCTGGTGGCCAAGGCCAAGATCGACGCCGGTGGCAGCGTCAAGGCCAAGGACGTGATTGGCTACATCATCTCGCGACCGGTGGACGACGAGGACCAGCGCTCCGAGGCGCTGCGCGCGGTGTCTTACGAAACGCTGATCAAGAACCAGCTGAGCCCCGACTACGAGTACTACCTGTCGCAGCAAGTGTACAAGCCCATCAAGCGGATTCTCGAGGTGGTCGACGGCTTTGACAGCATGAGGCTGGCCGACGTCATGGCGGTGCCGGGCGAGAAGCCCGTGAATGCTGGCGGCAGCGGCCGAAGCGAGTACGACCCGCTGACGTCGCAGGCCGACTTTGTGACGGTGGGCGACCCCGCGAAGCGGTTCCAGAACTGCGACCAGCTGGTGCTGACCTACGCCAACCACTCGTTCCCGTTCAAGGGGCTGGACGATCTGCACCCGCAGGGACTGACGGTGCCCACCGCGGCCGGGGCGGTGATACCCTACGAGGAGGTGGCCCGGCAGGTGGACGGGGCGATCCGGGGCCTGATTAACCGGTTCTACCAGAACTGGCTGGTGTGTGACGACTGCAAGTGTTTCACGCGCAGCGTCAGCACGTTTGGCGGCCGCAAGTGCCCGCAGCCGGAGTGCGCCGGCACCTCGCTGGAGCCGCTGTACACGGCGCGGGACCTCAACACGCAGGTGATGTATTACAAGTCTCTGTTCGATGTGGCGGCCGTCGACGGCGTGGACGGCAAGACCAACGCCGCCGTATACTCGACGAAGAACCAGATGGGTCTCCAGCTGGTGACCTCGGTGTGCGACAAGTTTCTGGAGCGGTCTGCGTTTAACCGGGTCAATATTGGGCAGTACTTTGCGTTTGTGTGAGTATGGGTGATCGGTTATCGATGGTTTATGCGAAAGTATGCCGACGGGGCACAAAACATAGGATATGATATGCCGTATTTGGCAGTGGGGCAGCAACGTAAGATTATGCTATTCGGCAGCGCGACAACAATGCCGGCAGCGTCAACACGCGTCAACGCCGAGACCAACGACATGCCGTATTCGGCAGTACGACAACAATGCCGGCAGCGTCAACACGCGACAACGTCGAGACCAACGACATGCCGTATTCGGCAGTACGACAACAATGCCGGCAGCGTCAACACGCGACAACGTCGAGACCAACGACATGCCGTATTCGGCAGTACGACAACAATGCCGGCAGCGTCAACACGCGACAACGTCGAGACCAACGACATGCCGTATTCGGCAGTACGACAACAATGCCGGCAGCGTCAACACGCGACAACGCCGAGACCAACGACATGCCGTATTCGGCAGTACGACAACAATGCCGGCAGCGTCAACACGCGACAACGTCGAGACCAACGACATGCCGTATTCGGCAGTACGACAACAATGCCGGCAGCGTCAAGGCGATACAGCTTCAATTTCAGCCGTCTACGCATTAATATATATCGTCGGTGGCGCTCGTGCAATGTATTCTTATTTTATTCATCATCATCATATATACATAGTCATAATCTCTGGAAAGTCCAATGCTCTGGGTTGTAGTTGATGTAGGTCGGTCCCGATGGTCCAATGATTCATAGTGGGTTAAAAAGGTGATCAGTCATAGAAGCAGAGTTTGGCAGACAAGAAAGGCAGCATCGTCACCGAAGATCTGTTCTACCGGCTTAAATTCAGTAGAAATAGGTGCAGCCGTTGGCCTGACATGCCGGTGCCAGGCCCTAAGCCGTAGTCTTCGTTCCACTCAGCCGTCAACTCTGCCAAATTGGTCCCTCGGACTCTCTTAGATTCCTCTTTGCAGTCCTCGTCGTCGGCTCGTGGTGATCCCCGTCATGATCTCGTGTTCACCACTGGTCATAATCTCGTCACTCTTCATAATCTTGTCTTCTCCCCGTCATTATCTCGTCACTCCCCTCATTATCTCGTCAGCTCTTCGTCATAATCTCGTCTTCTCTTCGTCATTAACTCGTCTGTGCAGCTCGACTTTCCCAGATCCCTTTAAACCCAGTCCTCGTAGTTCTCCTCCCAGTCTCGGGTTCTCAGCGGCAGCGGGCCCAGCCGCGCCGCCTCGGAGAACGGGCTGGTGTAGGGGGACCGTTGGAACAGCCGGGGATCCAGGTTTTTCTGGATCTTGCGCAGGTAGGTGTCCGGGTCGTCGAGGATGGGCAGCCCATTGGCGAGCTCGCCGCGGTGGTCGTCGCGGGCTGTCTCGGCCGGCGGGGTGGCGAACTCGCTGCGGGCCAGCGGCGGCTGCTCGCGGGCCGCGTGGGGCGACGCGTGGCGCAGGGGCTCGGCGGGCTGGCGCTGGGGCGGCCAGTCATGCGTGGAGTCCGGGCTGACGTCGTAGGCGTCGACGGAGCCGTGGCTGTCGACGAGCGTGCTCTCGTCGGCGTCGAGGCGCACCTCCTTGGTGCGCAGCTTGTTCATCACCGCCATGAACTGGGAGTTCTTCATTTTGTCCAGCAGGTCCGGGCTGGAGTGGTCGCTGACCTGCCGCATGATCGTCTCGGCCACCGAGCTGGCGTCGTGCTCCCGCCGGCTCTGGCCGGCCGCCGCGGCCTCCTGCGATGCGGCCCGCGCATGCTCGCCGGAGTGCCCGTCCTGTTGGCGGTCCTGCCGCTGGGGCTCGGCCTGGGGGGCCGGGGGCTGGCCGGTCAGCTTCTTGAGGCTCTGCTCCACGTCCAAAAACGCCGCCTCGAACGCGGCGTTGGCCTCCACCGCCGGCGCGTACTGGGGGAAGCTGAGGGCCTCGCCGGTGCTGCCCACGAACGCCGAGGCCGGCATGCGGCCGGCCACAAACTGGGGCCGGCCGTACATGGTGTCCGGGGTGGCCCGGGGAAGGCTGTGCTGGAACGGGTCGTTGAGCGACAGCCGCTGGAACTCGCTGGTCCAGTCCCCGGCCTGGCGCTCCGCCTCGGCGTCGGCGGTCCCGAGTCGGGGCCCGTTCGTGGCAAGGGTCCCGCGCGGTCCGGGGTACCCCACATAAGAGGCGGCCGGAGAAGCTTCGTCGGCCAGCGGTCGCGCGGGGCCGTATTTCGAGGGCAATTGGGCGGGCGCGAAGTCAAAGAGGACCGGGGATTCGGGGGGCGGCGCGGCGCGGTTGAACTTGGCGAAGGCCGCCGCCGACTGGTCGGGCCGGGCGGACCGGAAGCTGTGGTCCGGGCCCCGGGAGGCAAACGCATTCTCGCGCTGCAGCGAGGCGTCTCGTAGTACGTGGCTCTTCAGCTGCTGCTGGGCATTAGCCGGTCCACACGTAGCCATTTGCGGAGTGGTGATGAAGTAAAAAAATGCAGTGGTTCTAAATAGCTGGCTGGTCGGGTGGTTTTGCCGACGCCGGGTGATTAATTAGTAGTCTTGGTCCTATCAGGGCTGGGGTCCGCCGGTGGATGCCTCGGTTTTAAACGGGGCCGGCGCGCCATATTGTGTGGAGATAGAAGGTCAGGGAAAGGAAAGTTCCAACATTGGTTAGCCCAGGCCCTGCTAGACTCGAAACCTACGTCCCTGCGCATGTCTCGTCAAATTTGACTCGCGCCATGCAGCGCGATTATAGCATTCCCTACTACTGGTCGTGATGTTCGAGCCATGCAGCCCACCGGGTTATCTGACTGGGTAAATCGCTCTCACGGGCCCGCACTCGCTTCGTCGTGAAATGGTCCAGCGACACGTCGCTGACCGACCCATGCTTGACAGCGATGTATTGTAAACATGTTTATTTCACCTCTTACATATAGTTGTGGCTCACACGTAGTCTTGATGTATTGTACATATAGTCGTAGCTTAGACATAGTTGTAGCGTACACATAGTTGTAGCGTACACATAGTTGTAGCGTACGTTTCGTGGCAGCGCACACACAGTTGTAGCGCACCCTCATTTGTAGCGTACACATAGTTTTTAATTTTATATTTGTTATACATAGTTGCAGCGCACCCACGATAGAAGCGTGGACATACTTGTGGCGTGCGTGTTTGTTGCTCGCCATGCAGAGTCCAGTTGTACCAATAGTTCCTATGCCAAGAGCCTTCGGGGTTTTCGTGGCGAAAGGCTGGTCTAATGGCAGAATCCTGTTTGACATATTGGTCTCGAGCATGTACTTAGTAGTTAGAGTTGCCGCACTCTATGGGCAATAGTATGCACATACAGGTGTACGACTTTAATTTCATCAAGATAGAGTAAGCCCTAGTTTTTTGAGTAGAGATCCAATAGTTTATTCCGAAGACTGTGCGGTATTTGTCTTCTTGTTATGGGTATATTATGATAGTTTCATTGTTCTCGGCCATTAACTGATTTAGCCGAGATGATTGAAGAAGGGCACGATTATTCGCAGGTTGGAGGTTTGCTGAGCTATGGGGTGGCTAGTGTCCGGAGAAAGGGCCAGAGGTCAGATGGGGAAATTGATTCTCAGGGGGTGTCAATGAGTAAACTCGAACACGTTGATTGAAAGCAGAGGTACCGTGGGCTTCGATAGCCTACGGTCGAGGAGAACCATGGATATATGGCATGTCAAAGGCATGAAATCCGGACCATTCATCGGACCATTCATCGCTTGCACAAATTGGTCAATCCCGAGACTTGTCAATGACGTAAACAGCCAGAAGGACCTTTTCTGCATGCTCAGTCTTGAGATGGTTGAGAAACATGGACTGCTCGTCGTTGAGGGCCAAAAACTCGACACTGTCGGCGTTCACGTACGGAACCAGGTATGCGTCCTTGACACGAGCATTCTCCACCTTGAGCGAGCCCACACGGTCCCGGCTGTGCATGTAGTCGTACATCTCCGTGAGCTTCTCCGTATCCTCGCTGACAATGGCCAGCACGGCCTGGGAAGGGCCGTCGTTCTGCTCGGCAATCGCCGTCAAGTACCCCATCCCGCGGTCGGCCTGCACAAGACCTTCCATAGTGATGGTGGAGGTGGTCAACGACGGCCAGGCGCTGCGACTGTGGCCGCGAACATGGAAGCCCTTGGCATCCAGGCTGATCGTTTCGTCGGCTAGTTTTAGCGTTCCCAACCACACGGGAATCTCCAACCCCCGCGGCTTGCTCGGGCCGCGCCCTTCCCCGGCAGCGATCTCATCACCAACACCAGCATCAACACCACTCTCGGTCCCAGCACCATCACCACCGCTCCCAGCACCGCCATCGTTTCCAGCATCAGCGCCGGGCGGGGGTCCTAAGGGCTGTCTCATGGCCTCGTCCAGCTCGGCCTCGTTCTTGATGTCCTCCTGTTGGAACTCCTGGTAGGTGGGCTCGACATCGACCTCGGCGGTGGCCGTGCTGATTTTTTCCGTGGGGGGGCCCAAGTCATCCTGGATCACCGTTTCACGCAGGCTTTCCTCGCGGGCCTCCTCGGCGAGCTGCTGCAGCTCGGGGTTGCGCAGATCCTCGGAGGTCATGCGGGCAAATTTGCTGGGCAGCAACTTACCGGTGACCAGCCGTTGACGCAGCCACTGGTTCTTGGCGTCCTTGAGGTTGAAGCTAAGGGTGCGGTACTGCTCCCGGTAGGGGGAGCCGACGTCGGAGGCAGGGTCCTCCTTGTTCTCGGCAAAGCCGTCGTACAGCGCCTGCTCGACCGCGACGGCCAATCGCTCGGCCGAAGCGTGGTCAATGGCGGCAAACTCGTCGCCCTCGTGCTTCTCCCCAACGATCTCGAGAAATGCCTCGGCCACGCTGCGGCGCACCTTGTCCTCGATGGCCTCAACCGTGTGCGCGCCGGTTTCAGCCGGATCGGCCCCGCCGTTTGCCGGATCGGCCCCGCCGTTTGCCGGATCGGCCCCAGTCTTGGCCTGGGTCCCAGTCTTGGCCGAGGCCGCTTCGTTCTTCACCGGCGGTTTGGTCGAGGGAGAGTTTGCATGCTCGCCGTCTTCTGCGTCGTCGCGGCACGCGTGGCAAAAGTACTTTGGTTTGGGCAGGGCGGACTCGTCGTCAACCCCGAACTCACACACGATATGCTGCCAGGTCTGGCAATTCTCGCACTCAGCCATGGTTTTGTCGTCACTCACCGCGCCGTCGCACCGGCACTTGACTTCTCCCTCGGTGATTTCTTCCTGCGGCGGCTGCCGCTTGGCGGAGCCGCCGTTGGACTTCCGGCGCTTGGCCGGCTTTTTGGGCGGGGCCTCATCGACGAGCCAGCGGGCATTGGGGTTTTTGCCTCGGTTGGCCCGCAGCGGTCGGCCGTTGCGTGTTCTTTCAGCGCCGTCTGCTGCACTTTCCATTTCGCGTACTGATAGCTGGATGCACTTCCTGCTGATCCGGACGGTCAGCGATCTGGGGATGTGCCGGCGAGATGCGTCTCCGTTGAACCCGTACCCCACCCAGCCGGCATCTCTGCTGTTGCTGCAGGTTGTAGTTGGGATCGGTCCAGCTGGGCGGGCGCTCTCGACTACGGCTGGCACAGATATAGCCTTCCTCACATGTGCTCCGGGTGTGCAGGGGTGGTCTATGTTTGGACTTATTTGAAGGTATATGTATGAGGTGGGACATTGCCCATAATGGATTCGAAAAAGACATTATGTAGCATACAATAGAAGAAAGGCACATTCGCGGAAGAGATAGAGAACCCACAGTAGACACAAAAAAATCATCCCAGCAACGTACACTACTGCAACACTGAAAAGTGTACACCGGAAAACGCAGGCCACATGAAACACACAAACATCAAGGTGTATGCCGCAAGAATGCAAAACCGAATTTGGTAATAAACCGAATATATTCAGACACAATATATGCACAACGCATGCACTTTCACACTAACGCACAAACTCACCTAAAGGACGTCAATATAAGACCATAAATATTATAAATAGAAACATAGTGTATCAGCCTGTGGAGAAAAATGCGGTGCATCGGTAGGTACTTGCCAAGAGAGGATGTCGTCGTGCCACAATGGCTTACATCATGGTTCAGAGACTTAGGCGCGTCTATGACAGATTACGGGAGTGTCTATAACAGGTTCTGGCCTCGATCGAGGCATGCAGGCTTAGGCGTTCTACAGAAGTTTTCGCAGGTCCAGAGTTCTACATGTGAAACCAAAAATTCATAAGTGTAGAAAGTGGGAGCTATGCAATACACAAAGACAGAATTTATATATGTGTCAGTACAGATCGATCGAGAATAATGGCATCTAGTAATTCGGTGTCATCATGAGGTGGTGAAAAAACACCGCCATTGGTTGTGCCTGATTTTTCTGGTGGTACCCGCATTTGGCATCTCTATTTTCACCTTCGCGAACACATGACCGGGTTGTCCCCATCTCCCCGCACCTTTCTGGCGCTGATCGCTTACCACATCGTTTCCGCCCTGCGCAGTGGGATACTGATAAGTCCCCACGTGCTAGGATTAGGCTTCCCGCCCTTGCCGCGAGACAAGACGGGTAAGGCAACGCTTCCCGATCCATTCTGCATTCTCAGTTGCACCAGATGAGTGGACCAGTTCTGCGCGGGGGAAACGGGAAGCGCATAGCGCTCCCGGTCCGGGTCGAGCCCAAAGTGTTTTTTGCCAACGAGCGCACCTTTTTGTCCTGGCTCAACTTCACCGTGATCCTGGGTGGCCTGGCCGTGGGCCTGCTGAACTTCGGCGACCGGATTGGCCGGTACTCGGCGGCCCTGTTCACGTTTGTGGCCATGGGCACCATGGCGTACGCCCTGGTCACCTACCATTGGCGGGCGGCCGCCATCCGCAAGCGGGGCGCCGGTCCCTACGACGACCGGTTCGGCCCCACGGTGCTGTGCTTCTTCTTGCTTGCTGCGGTGATTGTCAACTTTGTGCTGCGCATGCGCGGCTAATGCGCGGCCCACGGCGTCCTGGGAGGAAGCTGGTGCGATCCCCGCGCGCGGTGTTGTGAGGCCACCGAGTGCTCAACGGACTTGGAAGGCTATTCAGCTTGGCCGGGACTCAGAAGAATTGGTCACGACTTAGGCAACGAGCTCGCGCAACCCGTTTGTGATGGAAGTCCTGTGATTTGCCAAGCCTGTGATGGCGATCGCAAAGCCCAAGTTGAAGCTACAACCCCAACGATAGAGATCGCGACGTGCGTAGCGAGTTCGCAGTTCAGCAATTTAGAGGCGTGCGCGAGCGGTTGTGGCTCGGGAGTGCGAGGCATGCTCTTCCGTGGACTCGCAGGGCGCCCGTAGGAAGGACACAAAAAGATCCGTGTTGATGGGTTCGATGATAACCGTCGACCACACATATAAATACTGTATACACATAAATATTGATATCTGATCATACGTATAAATGGATATCAGTGAACGGTTAACGTCATCGCTGTATTTACATTTTGAGATCGGGCCTAGCCGTGTCCACACCTAGCTTTCTAAACCGGCCATGCTGTTGGTTCTCACGGGTAACGAGGGCTGGCATTTGAGACGTAGCTTATGAAGGCAATCACAGACTGCTGGGGATGAGTCCTGATTACGTTCTGATTGAGCGGGGATTGGTTACCGGAGTTGTGATGTGGCCGGGACTAGGTCCAGAGATGGTGGAATCCAGCAAGAGAAGAATCCAGCAATGGTGAAATCCAGCAATGGTGGAATCCGGTCTGAATCAACCATGGGTTAACCGAGAATCTTCGTGGAATGATTGAAAGTGCCGTCCAGAACACTCGGTAGTCTAAAGGGAGAGGTCTAAACAACCACATTCAGTAATCTACCCCTGCGGGAGAAGGCCGGAATGCAGAAGCAGTAATCACATTCAGTAATCTACCCCTTTGGAAAAAGTCCAATGCAGAAGCAGTCTGAGCAACCACATTCAGTAATCTACCCCTTCGGAAAAAGTCCAATGCAGAAGCAGTCTGAGCAACCACATTCAGTAATCTACCCCCTGCGGGAGAAGTCCACTACAGAAGCAGTAAACACATTCAGTAATCTACCCCTGCGGGAGAAGGCCGGAATGCAGAAGCAGTCTAATCGCACTCAGTAATCAACCACCGCAGAAGCAGTCTAACCAGTAGCCCCTTCGCACCAAAGTCCAAATCCGTCTTCAAGAGCCCATCCACCCCTGTCCAATCCGTCTTCAAGAGCCCATCCGCCCTGTCGTCGGGACCCGTCCCTCCGATCCGTCCAAATTAATCCAATTCGTTCTGTTCCAAAATCGTGTCGTTTAGCTCTGTTCAGCTCGCTGTGCCCCTCACGGCACCATACAGCCGCTCACCGCCGTCATCGCAGCGCCTTCAGCACCGAGTCCACGTCCTGCTCGTCGAGCACCACCCCCGTCTTGGAGCACCGCGCCTTGTTGCGCAGCTCCTGGCACATGCTGTTGATGTCGATCTCGCCGAACCGCGGGTGGGAGCAGATGCGGTCCCAGACGTCGGCGCAGGGGATGAACTTCTGCGACGCCGCCGGCACCTCCTCTTCGCCGCGGCGGTCGTCGCCGAGCGCGCCGAACGGCGCAAACGACGGCACCAAGCTGGGCGACATGGGCGGCGCCATCCGTCCCGGCACGTGGTCGGGCATCTGCCCCGAGAGTTGCGCGGGCATCTGGGAAAGCGACGGCATCAGGCCCGGGTTCAGGGACTTGGGGTCCACCGCCGCGGGTATGGAGTCGGCGAAGGCGGGCTGGTGGCCCGACGGGGGCTGGGCTGGCTGGCTTGGCGTGGGCTGGTTTGGGGCGCTGTGGGGCGCGTCCGGGCGAGAGGCCGGGTCCCACACCAGCATGCTGTCGAGAGGATCGAACACGGCGAAGTCGTTGGTGAGGAGGTTGTTCATGTCGTTGTCGGCGGTGAGGCCCAGCGGGTCATTTGCATCGTCGCCGCCGCCGCCGAAGTTGAACCCGCCGAAGCCGGTGGCGATGTTGCCGAAATCGAAATTAATGGGCTCGTTGAGGTTGGTGGGCGGGATCACGGTGTGGGGTCCGTGGGGCGGCTGGTGGCGGTGATTGGCAGGGAAGCCCTGCTGGGACTCTGCGGTGGACGGCGGGTTGGACGCGGGGTAGGCGGCCGGCGGGACGCCGTAGTGGGACCGCGGGGTGAGCGGCCCGGCCGAGGAGCCCGGGTACTCGTCGGACCAGGTGCCGTTGTGCATGACCCAGTCGGCGGTGAGATTATTATTGAACATGTTGTCGTCCTGCCAGCCCGGCAGCTCCGAGGCGATGCGCGGCGCGTTGGCGGCCGGCGCGGGCCGGTTGCCCACCCCGCACGCCATGGACAGCTTTTCGCAGAACAGCTCGGCCCGGCTGGGCCCGGACGAGCCCGTGCTGGGGTGGTCGTAGGGCCCGCCTATGGACGCGGTGGTCTCGGGGCTCTCTTCGCTGCTGGTCAGCGACGGGAAGTCCCCGCTGCCCTGAGGCGGGTACGCGTCCGCGCCGGCCGGCTCCTCTATCAATGTGCTGCCGTTGTGGGACGACGAGACCTGGGGGCTGGGCGCCGGGATATGCTGGTTGTGTTTATAATGCTGGGAGGCCCCGGGCTGCGACAGCGACGGGGTGTTTTCCGGCGCCATGCCCATGCCGGGAGAGGGGTTGGCCATGCCTGAGGAGGGGTTGACCACGCCGGGGTTGTTCATGCCGGGGTTGTTCATGCCGGGGTTGTTCATGCCGGGGTTGTTCATGCCGGAATTGTTCATGCCGGGGTTGTTCATGCCCGGGTTGGCCATGCCGGGGTTGGCCATGCCCGCAGGGGGCATGCCCGGGGTGCCGATTCCCGGGTCCATAGGCTGGGCCCGTGGCTGCTGGGGGGGGTTTCTATAGTGGTTGAGCTGCTCCTCCAGCAGGCTGAGCTGGCTGCGCAGCACGAGGTTGGTGGACTTCCAGCTGCGGGACTCGGACTCCAGCTCGGCCAGCCGGGTTTCCAGCTCCCGGAGGTGCCGTTCCTTGCGTTCCCGGAACGCCCGCTGGGCGGCCCGGTTCTGGGCCCGGCGCTTGGTCTCCGACATCGGCAGGTCGTCGGCATTGGCGCCGTCGTCGGCAAGGGCCCCACCATCGAACTCCTCCTTCGGGGTCACCACCCCGGGCGCCTTTGCGTCGGAACTGGGCAGGTCTTTGAGCTTGCGCTTGTGGGCGGACGGCTCGCTTAATTGCGAGGATTGGGCGGCCTGGGCTCCCAATGTCATGCTCTCTATGGTAGCCATCGATGGACCGACGGCGGCTGGCGTTGTAGAAAGCGGCTTGACACTTTTGGCAAAAAAGCACCGTCACTGCTTAACGAACACAGCAGTGTGGCAAACCAAGGTTTTCTAACGGTAACCCCCTGCTTATCTAAGCACACGCTTCCTGTTCATCCCCCCCGGACCGGAAACGCTTGACAGCCGGTGGTGTTCCGGGGACAAGGGCCATCAGCTGATTTCTCCCGCCTGGTTTGGCTGACTAGACACCACCGGAGACTGAGGGTTGCCCGGAACGGCGGGCCAAACCTCCTCCCCCCACCAGCCTGAGCTCCCAACGCACCGCCTGGGCCACCCCAGGCCCTGGTCGCCACGGCGCCTGGGGTTTCCCAGGGTTGTCAGGGCAAGTACAATGGCACAACGGGCCAGTGGGGGTGGGGATGGGCCCGCAGGGTTGGGACACCGCACATGGGGAAAACCGATCGGCCTGGCACATGGGAGAACCCGATCAGCCTGGTCCCAGCGGGCGGTGGCAGATGCAAACTCGGAACCCGAGCCTCCCCGTTAGACGGGCGATCCCCCAAATGGAATCGGATGGACGATCCCCCAAATGGGATCGTCCGGGCGATCCCCAAATGCAAGTGGACGGGCGATCCCCTAAATGCAGGAGGACAATCGATGGCGAGGGGACGGACGATTTCTCAATGCCGGTGGACGGAAGTTTCCCCGAATGCAGGTGGACGCGAGTTTTCCCAAATGCACGTAAACGGGAGATTCCCCAAATGCAGGTGGGCGGTCCCCCATATGCACTCGGCGTCGCCAGTGCCTAAATAGCCTCTAAATCCTATGCAATGTGCCCCAATCATGCGTCATGAATCGTTTAACAAGACCGCTATAAGCTGTGTATGGGAGACGGTGGGAGGCAGCCAATAATTCCTCGGAATGCCGTGCCTGCCCAGCCTCCCCACTGAGGCCGAGCGCTCGCCTCCCTTTCCCCCGATCGTTCCCCGTGGCGGCGGCTTGTGTGATTGGTAATGATTTAGAGTTTAAGGAGTACGTTGTATTACAAAATTAACAAAAGGGGACAATACTGATCTTGTGTTGTGAATCACCAAGGTCTCGGCAATACGGAGCTCACGGTTGGGACCGTAGGGCCGCGGAGACGTTGAAGGTCTCTGCGGGGACATGCATTTGGCCCGGGCTGTCCGGGTTGGTGGCCCGGTACTGGTAGCCCTCCTGGAGGTCGAAGGCGGTGTCGCAGTCCTGGGTCTGGCGGAAGTCCTGGATGCGGTCGACCATGTAGCCCATGGCGACCTCGGACCACTCCTCTTTCCAGCTGGGGCTGTAGGGGTTGAGGGCGGCGCCGCGGGCCACGGAGTTGCGGAAGATCGTGCAGGACTGGTTGCCCAAGTACACCCACATCGTGCACTGGGCCTCGTTGGCGCAGGCCTGGCGGCACAGGTCCTTGTTCTTGGCCTCGATGGTGTGTTCCGGGAACAGCCGGACATCGATGCCCTGGTTGCTGAAGTCGACCGACCAGTTGGGCTTCTCGTCCACGACCTCGGGCAGAATGAACTTGTGGTAGAAGTCCACGTAGTTGATGCGGTTGACGCCCTGGCTGCGCTCCCAGTCGTACAGCGTGGCGATCTCCCACGGCGGCAGCCGGTGGAACGAGCCGGCCGGGTTGCACCACTCCGAGAACACCAGGTGGTAGTGGGAGATCGGCGTGCCCTGGAACTGGCCCACCTCGTTCTCCTGCAGCGTGTCGCGCGGGCTCTTCTCGGTGAACTCGCTGTAGATCTGCGACACCACCGAGTCGCCGCAGCAGTTCCACAGCGCGTAGTAGCCCGCCCGGGCCATGCAGTGGTCCATGCTCTCCTGGGTGTCGCCGAACATGCGCTGCAGCGCGCCGCGGCTCAGCACGATGCCGGAGCCGCCGTGGGCAAACAGCAGCCCGCCGCCCACGCCCTTGCCGAAGTACAGGGGCTCGGCCGGGTCGTAGCCCTTGGTGACCTCGTTGAGGGTCGAGGCCAGCAGGTACGAGTCGGCGTCGATCATCACGTACCAGTCCAGGGTGGGGTTCTGCAGGTAGGCGTGGGCAAACGCCGGCACGTTCTTGAACCGGTCCAGGTTCCAGCCCTCGTTTTCCTCGCCGGGCACCTGGATCTTGTCCCACTGCCAGTGCCAGTTCTCCCGGGCCATCTGGCGCCGCACCCGGTACCCCACGGTGCGGTCGTGGTTCAGCGTGTCCTCGTCCAGGAACGCAATGCTGTCGATCATCTGCACCCCGTCGATGGTGTCATTAGTGTCGCCGTACACGGCGTGGTGGGGGTAGATCTGCAGGGTGGTTTGGAAGTGGGCCGGCAGCCGGGTGTACGCCACCTCGATGCCGGTCTTGAGCAGCAGGAAGGTCCGGTCCACGATGGGGTGGGTCGGGGGCTTGGGCGGCTCGTCGCCGCCGGAATGTTTGGGCATGAACTTGGTCACCGAGTCCGACACGGCGTCCGGGACGGTGACCAGGCACAGTAGCACGATGGTCGCGAAGACGATGACCACGCCCAGAAGGCGTTTCGACAGCATGGGCGCGAAGGGAAGCCGGGGGTCCTGATTACTTGGGGGGAGTCCGGGGGGGAGTCCGGGGGGAAGTCCGGAACGGCGCTGAGGCTGCGAAAATGCGGGCGGAGGCCGGGGGTTGTCGAGGGATGTAAGGCGGCGCTGAACTGCCGAGACGTCCGTGGATCGCTGGGTCGGGTGGGCTGCCTGTGTGAGGGGGGACCTACCAAATCACCAAATGTCGCTGGTACACAACAAGTCGCAGGGGGGCCCTGACGATCGGTGGAAGGTTTTATCCTGGCCCATGGCGCGGTGCACGTTCGCGCTTGCGGTTGGACGCGGTAATGGGTAGCGGGCTGCCCGCACCCAGATGGGAGGATAGGGCCAACCCTGGCGGTATTGGCGGTGGGTGGTGGTTAAAAATAGGAGCGACCTCCCGGCCTTCCCGCAGAACAATGTCGGGTTCACCACGGATTGATCCGTGTGAGGGTCATGCGGTCACTGGGAGGTCGTGCCGATGGAACGGTCCCACACCGCCAGCGCCGAGACCTAGGGGAACGGCCGCCGTGCCCACTGGAGGGGGGGCATGCTGGGGTCTGCGTCGGTGATGAAAATACCGCCCGTCTCTCCACGAGTTGTGGTGCCCTCCGTGCTGCGGTTCTGACATCCGGGACCTAATTTGGACAGGCTACCCGCAACCCTGGACGGGCCAGCCGGTCAATCGCGTGGGAGCTGGGAGCGAGACCCCTGACCAGGAAAAACTGTGCGCCCAGGCGGCCCAGCAGTAGCCCTGCCTTCTATCCCGTTTTGGCAGGTACTGAGGCCGCCACTGCGGCCCGTTCGGAGGCTAGATTGTCGATATATAGAATAGAGATATGATTTCGCAAAGCACCGCACACTCGCTCTATGCGTGTTTATGCACGGCCACAACCGGTCCACCTGTAATATACTCGAATCAGAGTGCATTCCTCGTGCATAGGTTTCCTGGTCCTCGGTATCTATTCGATCTGGAAACCCAGTCCGTACCCTCTGCCTTGTCTGTGTGCTCTGGGTAGGGGGGCCCTATGCAGTATTTCCGGGTTAGTGCCCGGATGTGCGATCGACGCTTGCGGAGCCATTTGAGATAATTAACCTCGAGGGTTGCCAGTGCAAGGGCGTGCTTTTGATACGTGCACATACACGTTGATCCGCGCACGGCACGGCGGATCCGGGAATATTCCATAGCACCCATAATTAAGCAGGCCACCTCCGCGGTGGTTGTGAATCTTTGGCCCTGCAGACCGGCCCCACGATCCATCAATGCTGTGCCCTTTGAGTATTTCCTCACGAATCCACGTAAGTGTCTGTGATACCCCCGCCCAGGACATGCATGAACAAGTCATGCATCATATCTGGCATCTATGCAAGGAGGGCTCCTATCGTAGCCAGACACATGACATGCGTTAACGTTCAACATCCTGGATCTGCGTCAGGCATTCCATTAACAGGTGATTGCAAGGCAACCCCGTAGCGTGCGAGCATGCGAGCGTATGAAGTATAGTTCGGAGAGACCAAGGGATTGGGCACGGGGATCACGGTCAAGGTTACCAAGCTTCCGGTAGTGAAAGTCATGAATCGAAAGGTCAAATCTCGCACTATGTACGGAATGAATCTCGCCTAGTTTAATATTTTTGTACATGATGTACGAGTAAACATACGAGGTTGTAGACAAATGAGGAATTGAGTTGTGAAGCGTAGGTTATGCATGGACATCCAGCATGTGCAGCTAACTGTGTCTAGCTACAGGCATACGAGCAGTCAGATGTAGGCGGGGACGATGAGGAAAGATGCGCATGGCATGCGCAGTTGTACAGTTGGTCGCTGTATTGTGCGTCGTGTGTCCTAGGAAGATTAGCATGGCATGCACAGTTGTGCTGTGGGTGCGCTTTATTCTATGGTGTGCGTCCTGGCAAACTAGTATGGCATATGCAGTCGTGCCCATCAAGCGCGTGTGCTTTCTTCCATGTTGTGTGTTCTTGAAAGACTGACATATGGGTTGTGCTGTGGGTCGCTACGTTGTGCGTCGTTTCTTTTGGAAAGATTAGCATGGCTATATGGATTATTGTTGTGCTCATAAAGCGGGTGTAAATCGGCACGGAGGCGTGAACATCGGATAAGCGCGTTGTTATTGCGTGTAAATAAGCTGTGATCGTCCGTGCGCTGCGATAGACTGTGCAACCGAGATTAGTTGTGATTTTATGAACGCATCACATCTGGTAGATGAATGTGGACACTTGGGGATACGTGTACCATTTGGGTGGTACTGTGACACTATATATAGTTACGGATCTATTCAGTATGTTGTATAGAATTTGGCGAGTGCATCTGGTGGTTGTCTAATTTTGTAATTAAAACGAGGTGTAAGTCTAGCGTAGGCTAATGTAATATACATAGACCCTTTACGTGAGTCTAGATGCTGTCGAGGGCACAACGGCAAACGCGAAAGCCAGACCCTGGGGCCGTCTATAATCACTATGTACAACTATGATTCAGTTGCAAATGTTGAGGATAAGCGGTCACAATCATGTTGATGTTGATGCTTTAGTTCTGCACCTTAGTTCTGTATACTTTGTTCTGTATTACTCAGTAGTAAGTTTTAAATTACCAGTATACTTGGTACACTGCTGATCATGCTCCGAGACCTAATGTGTTCCACTGGTGTGACGATCAGTGGTATTTCGTATAAGTTCTCGCTAAGTTCTTTATTACTGGTACTATTCATGCGTTGTCCCAGTATCCCACCTAACGACTAAGTTACGGGTACTAGTTCTGCACTAAGTTCTGTATCATTGGGTATAATCCATTCACTCGATATCCACCCACTTGGTTCTGTCTTTAACCATGATACCCAGTTTATATGACCTAATGTCAACTCACTTGCACTGGTGCTAATGTTTAGTTCTACACTAAGTTCTGCTTAACCGGGTATAATCCTTTCACTCGATATTCATTCACTCTGTCTTATGTGTCAACTCGCACTGGTGCTAATGTTTAGTTCGGCACTAAGTTATGTTTCACTTGGCATACATTCACTCGACATCCACTCACTCTGTCTTCAACTGTGATGCCCACTTTATACCACCTAATGTCAACTCACTCGCACTGGCGCTAATAGTTCTACACTAACTTCTGCTTATCCGGGTATAATCCATTCACTCGTGATACCCACTTATACCACCTACTGTGAACTAACTCGTACTGGTGCTAATAGTTCTACACTAACTTCTGCTTATCCGGGTATAATCCATTCACCCGTGATACCCACTTATACCACCTAATGTCAACTCACTCGCACTGGCGCTAATAGTTCTACACTAACTTCTGCTCATCCGGGTATAATCCATTCACTCGTGATACCCACTTATACCACCTAATGTCAACTAACTCGTACTAATGTTACTTCTAAGGTCGGCACCGCCAATACTCAGAACCGCGGCACCACCGGGCAGTACGGGTGATCCACTATGCCGTACTGGATGTCCTGGATCCACTTCTGCACCGACTCGGTGACCGGCCCCGCCTCCTTGTTCGGCGGGAGCGGCACCGAAATGGACTGGCCGTGGAAGCCGATCTCCTTGACCGGCGACACGATGGCGGCGGTGCCGGAGCCGAAGATCTCCAGCAGCTCGCCCTGGCGCTGGCGGGCCATCACCTCGTCGATGTGGACCTTGCGCTCGGTGACCTTCCACTTGGCCGGGTCCAGGCGCTCCCGGGCCAGCTCGAGGATGGAGAGCCGGGTGATGCCCTCGAGAATCGTGCCGTCCAGCGGCGGCGTGACCAGCTCGTAGCTGTCGTCGGCCTTGTTGTGGAACACCAGGAACAGGTTCATGGACCCGACCTCGGTCAGGTACCCGTCGAACAGCCACAGGTTCTGGGCGTAGCCGCGGGCCGCGCTCTGCTGCTGGGGCAGCACGCACGGCGCGTAGTTGCCGCCCAGCTTCTTGTCGCCCGTGCCTTTGGGCCAGGCCCGGACCGCCCAGTCCGTGGCCTCGAGCCGGATCGCCTTGAAGCCCGAGGCGTAGTACGGCCCCACGGGCGACGCAATCACAAACAGCCGCGCGTGCAGCGGCGGCGAGATCCCCAGCGTGGGCTGCGTGCCGATCATCGTCGGCCGCAGGTACAGCGAGAAGCCCAGGCCCTCCGGGATCGCCGCCTCCTCCAGCCGCACAAACCGCTGCAGCAGCTCCAGCGCCGCCTGCTCGTCGAAGCCGGGCAGCGTCAGCCGCGTGCTGCTGCGGTTGAGCCGGGCCATGTTGCGGTCGGGCCGGAACATGCGCAGCTCGCCGTGGACGTCGCGGAACGCCTTGAGGCCCTCGAAGCACTCGAAGCCGTAGTGGAAGACGCAGGACGCGGGGTGCATGGAGAAGTTGTGGAACGGCGCGATCTGGGGCGCCTCCCAGCCGGCCTCGGCGTTCCAGTCCACGGTCAGCATGTGGTCGGTGAAGGTGTGGCCGAACACCAGCTTGTCGGGGGACGGGTAGGCTTTGCGCTGGGCGGCCAGCCGCACCTGCAGCTTGGACGCGTCCAGGTTGGCCAGGCCGGCCTTGGCCGTGGAGTACAGGCGTTTGCTGAACATGGGACGGGGGGTTGGTGGGGTTTCCGGAAATGGCGATTCGGGAAGGCGGTGCCGGGCCGGGCCGGGGTTGGGTCCGCCGATTCAGGTGAGTCACCTGGAGAGGCAGGGCGAAGCCGGTGGGGGAGGGGAGGGTGATGACTGATATGGTGAGGACGGATGAAGGGCACTGGTATGTGGGGCTATGAACGAAGGGCACTGGTATGTGGGGCTATGAACGAAGGGCGATGGATATGAGGGGCTATGGATGAGGGCTATGGATGAAGGGCGATAGATGACGGGCGATGGATGAGGGCTATGGATGAAGGGCGATGGATGAAGGGCGATGGATGAAGGCGATGTGAGGGACTATGGACGAAGGGCTATGTGTTTGAAGGGAATGCGATATGAAGGAGATGCGATATGAAGGAGATGCGATATGAAGGGGATGCGACATGAAGGGGATGGGGATGGGAGGCGGAGGGACTATAAATGCTATGGGGTGAATGCGGCATAACGAACGGACAGATGCGATATAACGGACGCTATAGATGCGTGTAAATACCCGACGGACTATACGAGTGCCTGCTTGATTATCGGACTGGTGCGGCTGCACCGTTGGGAGTATGAGTCATGCCCCTGCGTCCACCACGGCTGTCGATGTTTTTCCGATGACTGCCGCCTAGTCAAGCATTGCAGTCAATAGCTAAGGCGATGCTCGGACCAAAGGGGAATGGATTGGGGCGATGCTGAGCGCTGAACGTAGAATAGGTGTTGTGTATGGTCGATGGCACGGTAGTTACCTAGCTTCTGTGTTGTCGATGGTAGCCTGTCATAAGGCAGGGGGTATGCGGTAGGTGGTAGTTGTTAGCTGCTGCTATGGCAGTCAACTAGCTGTATATGCGGCCAATGGTAGTTTACGTAGCCGTTTCTAAGGAGTATGAGCGGAAGTCTATGGTATCAACGGTAGTGTGCAATATGGCTGAGGTGTCTCTGCGGTCGATGGTACTCCAAGAAGATGTTCTATAATACTGAACCAGCTGTCTAAGTTGTCGATGGCCTAGGCTGTCGGTGCAGTTGACATCCCTGGGTTTATGGTTATAGTTGTAGTGACTAGCGGTCTGTGTTGTCTGTCAAGGTTAGCGTGTCCTATGGGCTGGAGTGTCCATAGGGTAGGTATTTCAATATGTAGTTGAACCCGGCTGATTACCGTGTCACAGTAGCTGTACGAGACGTCCGGCCGAGTAGCCCCAAACTGCTAGCCCTGTTGTGGGACACCCTGGACGAAGAAGATTCTTGCGCGGGCTGAGGGGAACCGGCAGATGACGGGCAAGTTAAACGCGCGGAAATTCACCTGAACCATGCATTTTAATCGAGGCCCCTTGACATCTCTCACATATCATATTTTTGATTGTCTTAGCGGTGATGGATACGTATATGGTGAAGCGGTTGCAGACTTGTGGGCGAGCAATGTTTATCTATTTGTCAATTACATTTTTGGAATTTATAAATTGTATGCATTTAAGCCTCTGTCATTCTGCCTCAACTTGTTTCTGTCTGTGTCGTCCATGCTCTTGAAAGGTTGTGTCGTCAATGTCCATAAATGAGTGACTATGTCTGACTAAATAACTCTCGATGTCCATAATAATCATGTGAGGTGGAGTAGTAGGTGGATGTGCAGCACCGATGTCTGCTGTCGTGAGGGTCGCTACGGTCCTAGTCCTAGGAGGACTGTAGGCGGGCGGACTATGGACGGTGGACTGGTGAGGCAGTAGGGAGCCCTGTGGCATGAGGATGTTGGACGGACGCGGGAAGCCAGGTTGGAAGGGGGGAAGGGTGCTGGAAGGGTGTTGTTATAAGGGTTGGTAGCTGGGGTTTTTGGTTGGAAAGTGTGGGAAGGAGGGAGTACGCTGAGGGTTGGAATGTGGGTGTTGGGGAGCTTTGGACAGTGGCTGTTGCAAGCAGGCCGAAATTAATCCGCCAGGATCCATGGTTTTAAATAGTCAACGTTTATGCTTCATTGTTAATTCCGTATGTTGTTGGGATTTGGGTAACGAGATAGGAGCGATAAGCCAGTGGAAGGTGCCTACCCATAGTGTTGCACGGTTGCATGGCTGCACAGTGCGGTGACGGGTCCCATCGCCCCTAGGCCCTTCCTTCCCACTTCCTCCCATCCGTATCTCCCTAGGGACACCCAACTCCGCTCTCTGCCCTTCCACTCCCTGTCACTCCGTACCTCCCGTCCTTCCTCCCGGCTCCCAACTTCGCCCTCTACTCCCTGCCCTCCCACTCCCCTTCACTCCGTACCCCCCGTCCTCCCGTCCTACCTCCCCTACTCCCTCCCAACTCTACCGTCCCTTTCGGCCTCCCTACCTGTCCGACCTCCCGTCCTCCCATCCTACCTCCCCTACTCCCTCCCAACTCTACCTCCCGTCCTTCCATCCTACCTCCCGTCCTCCCGTCCTACCTCCCCTACTCCCTCCTCCAGCGCCCTCCTCACCGCCCAGATCCTCCGTCCCATTCTACCTCCCCTCCCTCCCCCATCTGTCCCGTCCTACCCTGCCGCCCTCCCCAGATCCTCCGCATCCCTACTCCCTCCATCACAACATCCAAACACTCCCTTCCATCCTCCTCCCACCAAGTGGGTCCGTGAACCAAAGCACCGAACCCGCCTGCGGCCCACGAATGTCGTTCCTGTTCCCGCAGAAACGCCCAAAAACCATCAACGAGGTGGTGTACGCCCTCAACGAGTGGATTCTCCGCGTCGGCGACACGGCAAGCGTCGCCCGGGGCTCCAACGGCGCCCGGCCGCCCCCTGCCGCCCCGGGCCGGCCCGCCGC